>PVLC010011055.1:0-48363 GCA_004027655.1 Graphiurus murinus
CTACCCAAAAGAATGGAAACCAAACTATCAGACCAACGCATGTGTATCTATGTTTATAGCTGCACAATTCACAATAGCCAAACTATGGAAGCAGCCAAGATGTCCATCAACAGATGAATGGATTACAAAACTATGGGATATGTACACAATGGAATTTTACTCAGCCATAAAGAAGAACAAAATCATGTTATTTACCAGGAAATGGACGCAACTGGAAAACATTATGTTAAATGAGATTATCCAGTCACAAAGAGTAAAGAAGCATATGTTCTCCCTAATATGCGGCTGCTAGGGGGAAGATGGGGCATAAGAGGGTCCCCAGATGGAAAAGAAGGGACCCTTGATAAGCAAAGAAGTTGATTAAATCGAAGGGGATGGACGGGGGGGGGGCACCCTAAGGCACATGATGTACTTTCACAACTATATCAAGGTCACTCACTGAACTGAACCTGAGAGGGAGGGTGGGCGAGGGAGCAGGGTGGGAATTGGGGAAGGGGTCAAATGAGAAATGTGTGCAAATATGTCGTTAACAATTTGTACCTAACAAAGATGTATGCTTACAATGCACGAATTACTACAATAAAATATGTGTGTGTATATATATATATATATATATATATATAAACTGAATTGCTTCCCTAGACTCCAGCATAACTTCCAATTAGGATAAATTTGTTCTCCCCAGCAGGTAAGGAAGGTCACTTGAAGAAAAGTGAAATAGTGCATAAAAGATGCTCTGGCCACCACATCTCCACTCCAATGAAAGATGAAGCTTGGAACTGCCCTGCAAGTACTACCTCAAGATGCTCTCCCCAGCTAGAGTGCTGAGCAGAAGCTTTTCCATGTCTTCTCTGCTGCTGAATTACATTTCATTGAGTGTATTCCTAGGCATTTCAGTGCCTCAATTAAACAAATGAAGGAAACACACTGCAAAGATTAATTAGTGTTTGCCTCTCAGGCTCTTAGAATGCTTCCTAAGGAGAAAGCACAGAAATGTGTTGCTAATAAGAAAATGAAAGTATAATTATTAGCACTGAACAAAAAGGTAATATGAATAGAAATAAATAGTTAAGACTGAGAGAGGACTGATACAAATGCTGTAAATATGAGTTATATAAAGCAGAAACCAATTACATAAACTCAGAAAAATCTCCTAGTGTTTTTCCTTGGAATTCTAGAAAGTTGTACATTAGTCTATCTAAATGAGTTCCAAATCATACAGGCAGCTATTCCCTACAGTGTGCAAAACTATATTCATAACATTTATATGTTTTGGAATACCTTTGTATTTCTTTGTTCATAGTCACTTGAAAGCTAGCAGTTTTTTGATGCCTACTGACATGACAGTCAGATAGCCAGAGTGACCAGTTCATTCTCTCCCTCGCCACTTGCTTCTAAACAACAGAAAGCTAACTGGAGCTTGGTAGAGTCATTGCTAGCTAAGAAATACCTCTCCCTTCACCATTCCATCTGAAAAGTAAAATTACCAGGGGATGTTCTCCATGGAGATTTCATTCTGTTTCCTCCTGAATCTCACGCTTCTTTCATTCTGCTCATCTAAACATGCTGCATTAGAATGCCATTTGTACTCCTGGGGCTTCTGCCATCATCACACAGGCGAGATGAAAGAAGGACTAAGAGACAGAAAAATTATCTGCTTAAAACACCTAGTCAAGATGCCTGCTAAGATGGATCTTAACTATAAGCAGATTAAAACACACTTGTTTAGCTCCAAAGCAACACTACCATGCATGACAGAATGGCATAAGAAACATCTTTCTGACAACTAGTCCAAAGCCGTCAGCCAGCTTCCTTGAGTTTCAGCAGCTATGGTCAGTGGCTCTGAATGTCTTCCTGTGGCCACACTCTTCAGTGGTGCCTCTCCACATGGGCTCTGGGCTCAGTCACATAACTCGCTTTCTCTTGGCTCAGTAGCAAACAACACAAGCAGAAGCTTGAAAAAAGCACTTGTGCATATTTGCTTTCTCACCTGGGCCCTCTGCCAGGAATGCATGCCCATGTGAACCTTGCAGATGGATGAGGGAGACAGGTGAAAGAGAAATGGGTGCCCCATCTGAGCCAGCCCATCATTTTGCCATCTACAGCCATAGATGTCTGATCAGCAGAACCACCCAGCTAATCCATGGACTTGTAAAAATTAACAAGAGTTCAACTTTGGAGTCACTAAATGCAGAATGCTTTGTTACAGAGCAATAGTTAACAGATACACCACTCAATGAAAAACTAGAGAATATGAACTGAGAAATGAAACTGTCAACAAGCGGCCACGGCTCAGCTGGGGCCTTATAATTGATGCTGAATTTTAAAAAGGCTGATGGCAGAGACACGAGAAGATCCAGTTTGGGAGCCAAGGGGAAATCTCCAAGGCCAGGGTTTGGTGGTTAAAGATATCTGACAGCTGAGGCCTCAGAGGTTGATAGGAATCATTGCGAGAAGATCCTGTAGCATGTGCTCTCCCTCTACCATGCTTTCTGCTCTACCTGAGGCTCTCCCGGTTGGCCGCCTCGGGGCCTATTTGTTCTAGGCAGTTTCCTGGAAGGAATATGGACCTTAATTCTGTGTGTAAGAAAAACTTATCTAAGTTCTGGAACCCAAGTCACAACTCTCGCACACCATTGGCTTCCTTCCCAGAGAAAAAGGCCGTTTGTCACCTCTTCCTCTCCGTCCGGCTGCCAGGACACTTAATCTTCTGATGGTCTCTTCCCACTGGCACCAGTCCTCTCTTCCTTCCTAGAATCTTCTCATTCACATCTCTATTCCCCTCCCTGTCCTACCCTCCTGTCATTTCACAATCTGCTCTTACAGATGGCCCTGGGAGACTTCAGAGTCCTGGCAAAAGTCCACCCTGCTCACTGGCCTCACTCCAGAGCTCCTACCCTCGCCAGGGCTACAGAAACAGCCTGATGCCTCAGCTGTCAGACTCCTGTAACCACAGGTGAGAAGCCTACAGAAGAACTACAGCAGGGCTCCACCGCCAAGTGCAGGAATACTACTCATGGAATAAGTAGTAACTGCATGTGGGGTTTTGACATCCCTCCCTACCTTCTCCATGGAGAGACCACTTATCTTAGCCCCAGATGTGGGTGTTCTCCAGGGCATCTCTATCTCAAAGGGATGTCCTTTAACAATGTTCCCAAGCTGTGGCATTCTCCCCTATGGGAGACAAAGATTTCCTTCTAGGGGCCACCAATTCTACTTACATCCAAGCACTATCTGTAGACTGAGTAAGTAATGAGGCAACAGGCCACAGACATGTGTGTACACACACACACACACACACACACACACACACACACACAAAACTTCCTTTCAAATGTGATCAACAAAATAGAAATTTTAACCTTATTACTAAATCCAGTCTCTGTGTGTGTGTGCATGTGTATGTGTGTGTGTGTTAGCATCATTATGCATTTTCTCACCTACTGAATCACAAGAGCTGAATAATTTTGTGAGACTCCTTGAAAGTTCTAGACTTCCAATTCAAATAGGCTGAGTGGAAAACACTGTTCTAGAAATTAGACTAATTCTTAGGTCGACCTAGGGCTATAGACATTCTCTGGAGTCATCTAGTGAAACTAAATCTACATATCTCATGCTCTAGGGGAAGGTGTCCCAGTCAAGAACTAAAGGCACTGTAGTCAGCTGTCTAAGTTTCTCAACCACAACTCTGTTGACATTTGTGGCCAGATAATTCTTTACCATGGGTGTTGCTATGCGTTGATGTTTAGCAGCATCCCCAGCCTTGATTCATGATATACTAGTAGCAGCAGCCCCCCAACCCAGCTGTGACAACCCAAATCCTCTCCAGACATTGTCAAATATGCCTGAAGAGGCAGCCCCTCCCTGCAAATTTGAAAACAGCACAAGCGGGGATAGCACAGCCACCATACTGTGGCTCTAACAGCACAGCCACCATACTGTGTGTTCCTTTTGAAAGTTGGAGAGACAGTTCCAGACCTGCATATATAAATGTTAACTTTGCTTCTAAGTATAAATTAAAACAATAAATGCTCTCCTAAGATGAAAGATACTTAATTTCATTGGATTTTATATCCAAACTTTTATTAATATGCCCAAAAGTTGGATTCCGGATAAAATCAGTATAAACACCATGTAGGCAAAGGCACAGTTGCCCTTACAGTAAAATTGAGCGACTAAGTACGACCCTATGCTATTGCATCTGGTATGAGAGGCCAGTATCACAAGGCACTGTTTGGCATCCTATAGTCTCCCTCAGGTTGCCTTCCTAAGTTTTAAACACAAATGTTTCTATCGTATATTTTTGACACTAATAGAATTATTCTTAAGTTCAGTCATTTCATTGGAAGTGTGTGGTGATTTTGTTTTATATTACACTTCTTCAACAAGCCATAAAGACTTTTGCTGTTGCTTTTATTAGAAATACCAGATAAGTGCTTACACTCAGCTGGTGCTAAGGATGAAGACTCTCCAGTCCTTTGTGCCACAGGCAAACTCATATGCATGCACAACTAATGATAATACAATGTGACAAGGCATAGAAGGAAAAACACTGAAGCTTGGCTCTGTGCTGAAGCTCAGAGGTTACAGAAAACAGAGAAGACATGCTCTCCAATCCAAAGTTAATTGAGGAGAAAATTTTTCAGATAAGATAAAAGTACAGCACAGGTCAAGAATAATTAAAAGCTTAGAGTTCTGGGAGAGGGATTCCAGGGACAGTAAGCTTTGTGACAGGCTAAGCCATATGTCACACAAACTGCTAGTTAGCAAAGGTAGGCAAAAATCCCAGCAAAGTGACATGCCCTAAATAGTTCACTGGGAACACCAGCTTCTGCTCAAATACAGGTCTGCAGTCACAGAAGTAGTCACTGGAGTTTTCTAACTCAAGTTTGCTAGAACCCCCCCTTGCTTCAGTGCCACAAAGCCATTCTTAAAGTTATTCCTAGGTTTCCCTGTGTATAAAAGAAAGACTAATTGTGATGTGCTATGGAATCCTAATATGAGTCACTCAGTTCAGAGCTGGTGGACCCCTCCCACCTTCCCTCCTAAGGCAGTTGTCAATAAGTGACTTGTTTTAAATTCCAAGTCAGTGGTTTGACATTCCCCTAGCTGGTCACTTAAGAGAAGGTATCTAGAAGGACTGGAGTCCCAAGCCAGTCCCTGCAGGATAGGTAGAGTTGAACAGGTAGAAATAGCATGGAAAGTTGACAGTAAAGAAACCTGACAGCTGGGCGTGGTGGTGCACACTTGTAATCCCAGCATTTGGGAGGCTGAGACTGGAGGATCCGGGTTTATGGCCAGCCTCAGCTGTTTAGTGAGGCTGTCTGCAACTTAGTAAGACCCTGTTTCAAAATAAAGAATAAAAAATAGGGCTGGGGGTATAGCTCAGAGGTAGAATGCCCCTGGGTTCCATCCCCAGTACTGCAAAAAAAAAAAAAAAAAAGAAAGAAAGCTGACAAAGGCAACCTCAACTAGGGACCAAGGTCAACATTACGGGCAATGAGTCATGCTGATGGCAGGTTCCCTTCCTATGACATGATGACAATGACACTTTACCCCTGGGGCCTTCCTTCTCAAATCCACAGTCTAACCACAAGAAAAGCATCAGAAATGCCCATCAGGAGAGACATTCTGCAAAATACCTGACCACAACTCCTCTAAACTGTCAAGTGTATTAGAAATGAGGAAAGTCTGAAAACTGTCACAGATTGGAGGAGCCCAAAGAGGCATGGTAACTAAATGTGATATGGTATCTGGAATGGGACCCTGGAACAGAAAAGGGACAATGAGTACAAATCAAGGAAATCTGAATAAAGTATGGGCTTTAGTAAATAAGTTTTGTTCTTGGTAAGTCATTTCTAATTGCTGTCCTGGTGAAAAGAGAAAGAGGGTAAGGCCGACCCAGCCTATGGAGACCACAGACGATAATGCTATAAAGGACTTTGGCAGTGAGCAGCTGATGGGAAGTGCTAACCATAAGCCTGGTAAAGTATCTTCTCTTCAGAATACAGAGCAATGGAATGAAACTATTTCCCATTTAGAGATTCTGATTACACATTAGATCAGCAGACACAAGAAACAGAACTCTGATTAAATCAATATGAGAACAAGGTTGCTTTTCAAACTTAGAGTAACTTGTTTCTTTATTTGCCATGTAAACAATCAATGAGTGAGACTTTTTCCAACACCTTATGATGCAAGTGAAAAATTTAAAAATCAATCCTTTCGGTGGAGGGAAATGTTGCCACCCTAGCAGCGAGCTGCTTTCTTCTCACAACACGTCATGTCTGCAAAGACTGAAACCCACGTTCCACAGAGCGTCAGTCAAAGAGATCTACCTTATTCATGGTCAATTTATCAGGGAGACAGGCAATTATGGTTTGATTAGCATGTAATAAATGGTGTTTCTTTCCAATATATCTAGCAAAGTGGTTGAGCAAAAACACACTTGGTGTGATTTCCATCCCCATAGATTACAAAGTAGAGAGGTGGTTCATATCCAGGGATCAAAAAAAGGGAAGAGATGGGCCAGTTGGTGGGATGTTTTCTAGAAGAACAGAGCCCAGAAGGTTTTGACTCTATCTGCATGAAGGCCTGGGGCACAGAGGGCACTACTAACATCTTCTGTGATTCCCTTTTGCTCCTGATTAGTCAGAGAAGCCAGAGTTTTATGCTCTCTACTATCCACATTTTATTTTTATTTATTTTTTGGTTGGTGGTACTGGGGATTGAACCCAGGGGAATTCTATCTCTGAGCTACATCCCCATCTCTATTTTACTTTTATTTTGAAACAGGGTCTCCTTAGGTTGATGAGAGGCTCACTACTTGCTGAGGCAGTCCTCGAACCTCCTATCCTCCTGTCTCAGCCTTCCAAGTACTAGGATTACAAGTGTATACCACCATGTCTGGCTTCACTATCCATATCTTAAAGCTTTTGAGTATAAAAGGCTACTTTTTAAAATTTATGTATAACATTGGAAATGATTCAACAACAAAGAATAAAATTAGAACCAACTCGCTTGTTATGGATTATACCAAATGAAAATGAGTATTTTAGAAAGCTCTTACAAAATATAAACCAAAAAATTCATTTATTACCTTGAAGGAAAACATATAAAGGAGTGACAATTGAGCCTCAAATTTTTCCATAAGTATACCAAAAAAAAAAAAAGTTTTCTATAAAACATTCTCAGAATGGAGTTCTTTCCAATTTTACTGTGCATATACCATCTATCTTAATATCTAAAGTACTAAGTTTGTTCTCCATACAAATTGATAAATTGATTTTTGTGAGCATAACTCCAAATATTATATAAAGAAAAATTTCTGTCAATCCAGTGGCCATCACATTTTACTTGGTATAAGGTAATGAATCTTATGAATTGTGTTCTAGTGCTAGTCTAAAATGTTCTACCTTGACATCCTTTCTCTTTAAAGTGGGGATTCCTGCTTTGCCTATTTTCCTGGGATGCTATGAGGACCAAGCATTAGACAACTGTAAGGTGATATTACTTCAAGCATACTTAGCAAATCAGCAATTTATTTGCCCCTAGAGCATTTTAATAGTGTCTCTCTTGCACTAAGATATTGGCTTCTGAACACAACCTTATTTTTCTCCAACCAGTCATTATTTTGTGATGTAAGCATGTTTTAGCTCAGAATCAATTGACTGTTCAATACAATTGGATTCTGAGTGCAGTAATTTTAGAAACTTTATTACAGTAGTAAATTGTGGTTTCAAATCAGATGTCATTCATGACCATGCTTATAAAAGGAGTAGGCGACAGTGTAACTCTTGCTTTGGCATGAGCAATTTTCCTCTCTCTAGTGAGCTTGATGTTGGAAACTGTGAAGTCTGACTACTCATGGTTGATGCTCCAGGACAGGGATTGCTTTATTTTTTCAGCATGGCTACCCTGTTGCTAAGGGATCCTGTCTCTCTACTTAAGGTCTATGTTAAAAAGTAGAGAGTCAAGCCAGGCATGGTAGTACATGCTTGTAATCTAGTACTTACTAGTACTTAGGAGGCTGAGACAGGAGGATTGCAGGTTTGAGGACAATTTCAGGAACTTAATGAGACCCTCAGCAATCTAGTAACATCTTGTTTCAAAACAAAATCTCAAAAGGGTTGGGGGTGTAGCTTGTGGAATGCCCCTGGGTTCAATCCCCAGGACCAAGGAGGAAAAAATAACAAGGATGGGCTAAAGTAATAAATTTATAGATAGTATTAATGTTCTCTTAAGGGGAATCTTACCACAGCTTCTATAATAAAATTAAAGATTTTTTTTAAAGCATGAAATTTGTCAAAACCTAAGTAATCTGATTTCAAGGAGAACAGGCTGGAGGATTTTCTACCAAATAGTACCTCTGCTGAGCCCTTGTCCCCACCAGCCTTCGGCATGCAGCAAGGCCTTAAGGCTGCTCCTTCCTGCACACTCTCCAGCTCTGGGTCATGAAATGCCTGGTGATGCCTTTTGGAAGACTATTCTCTAAGTCATGATTTGTTCCTACTCTAACAAGAATAAAGGAAGACATTTTTATAGTTTTCAGAATCCCTCTTCAAGTTTTGTTCACTAACTGAACTCTAATCAGAAAAATTAATCCCCGGGCCAATTGAAATGGATTTGGCTCTCCACGTTTGTAATCCTAGTACTTGGGAGGCTGAGACCAGAGGATCCCAGGTTTGTAGGCAGCCTTAACAACTTAGTGAGACCCTTTTTCAAAATAAAAGAATGAAATAGGGCTGGGGGGTATATCTCTGAGGTAGAATGCACCTGGGTTCCACACCCCTGTTACCCCCCCCACACACACACAAATCCAATCTGCCTACGTTTGTGTATAGGGAAACAGGATGTGGCTTCATAGGTAAGGCAATGCTAATGTAGCTGAAGAAAGCCTCCTAAACAGTGGGTCTAGCTACCCACAAATCCATTTGTACCCAGGAAGCAGCTCCCAGGGGCTGTGGACCAACCTCCTTGCAGGCAGGTATGGCCACATGACAAGTTCTCTTCACTGGTGGAAATGATATGCACTGCTATCAGGCCAGACTTGGAAGAGGTGGCTGTCTTCTTCTTGGCCCCTCACCACCCCAAACCTGGAAGTACAGGGTGCAAGCAGCCTGTGTCTCTGAGTTCCTTCACTGAAGACAGCAATGCCAGGACCAGCAGCTCCTATGCTGGGATCCTCTCTGAAGGAAAAACACTTCTGTTGCAGTGAGTTTTTCTTCCTGAGTCTTTCATAGCCCAGCCTGATACCTCTCCACATTTGCCTTCAGAAGACACAGTTGTCACCACAAGAGTTTCCTGCTAACCTCACCTTTTCACACCCAGCAAACAGACACTTCTCAGATATGAGCAGCTCCTGGTGGCATAGAAGACAACCACTGAGCACACCACTTTCCACTTTCTAAATGTTCGGACTGTCTCCTTTTGATGAAGTTCTGGAAACTTCATCAAAGAAAAAAACATATGCTTGAAACCTAGGTTTATGATGAAAAGTTCATTATATTACTATTAGGTCAACAGATATAATCTTCTCACTGATTTCTCTAATTTTGCTACTAATGTGAATAAAGAATGCTGAAGAAATAATCTCTTTTCAACATCCCTGTTTATTGAGTCATCATGACACCGTGGCAGCCCTTAGAAGTTACCTTTCATCAAAAAATATATTTTTCAAAAGGCTTATATTTAAGATAAAAATAGTGTTATTCTATTATTTAAGGAAAGCACTGTCTGATTTTTATGGTAATGATATGATTTTAAGTCTACACCTCAGTACACAAAGGCAACTGACTTATTTGGTCTAACTTATTTATTGCCTCATTTTGAACTCCTGATTTATTATTCAATGGGGACAAAGCTAAATTTTGAGTAGGGAAGCTTTTTATTTTAGAACACACTTGAGAATGGTCTGAGGATAGAATTATAAAGTCGCAAATTCTTTCCTAACACAGATCTCCTATCTGGCACTGTGAAAGTTACTTTATTGTTTCTGTTTCCCAAGTGTGAAATTGAATATTACATGTTACTTCTTTTTTCTTCCAAAGAGTAACATGAAGTTTCAAAGATGTAGAGCAATTTCAAGGTGAAAGGAGTTTACAAATGCTAAGCACTGGAGCCGATTCTCCTATCTAGGGAAAAGCGAGGTTCCTAAAGGAATACCAGAATGGGCCAGGTGGGGAATGTGGAGTCCTGTCAGCCAGAAGCCCACCCAGCTCCAGCCTCCAGACACAGATAACAAAAAGAAACCATGGCAGAGGATGTGCCACCACTGCAGCACAGTCCCACCTTCATGGAGCCTAGAGCAGGGGGTGGAGCACTTGAGCTCATCTTGCAAGTACTTGAGCACCTTAGAGTGAAGTGTGCTATTAAACATATGGCAGCCCTTTTGTTTTTTAATGTGTATGTGTGTGGGGGGGTGTACTGAAGATTGTATCCAGGGACACTCTACCACTGAGCTGTATCCCAAGTAGTATGTATGTATATATGTATGTATGTATGTATGTATGTATGTATGTATGTGTGTGTTTATTTAGAAACAGGGTCTTGATCAGTTGCCAAGGCTGGCCTCCAACTTGCCATGTTGCTGTCTCCACTTCCCAAGTACTGGGATCAGAGGCATGTGCCAGCTCACCCAGCTACAATCAGCCCTTTATCAGTGCTCCTGTGTGGGGTGCTATGGAGCGTACAAGTGGTGCATCCCTAAGGTGCTCACAGTTCTGAGACAGCACACAAGGGACAGATGAAATGTGTAGAGCAAGAGCTCCTGTGTGTTCTCCACATGGGGGTGTCCCCCGCAGTGATTAAAAGTCCTATATGCTCTTCTCTACCCTGAGCCACTCCGCAGGGAGCCCCTTTCTTGTGAGTGGCATGCCAGGACACAGACATTGCTTTGATTGCTGCCCCAGCTCAGCTCTTCTTTCTCTCCTGTGCTCCCTGTCTCTCCCACAGTAGCTGTGCACAGGATGTGGTCCCTAGCCTCCCCTTCTTTCATGAAGTCTACAAGCCAGAGTAGTGTGTGTGTGTGTGTGTGTGTGTGTGTGTGTGTGTGTGTGTGTGTGTGTAAATCTTTGCAAGATTTACTACTCATAACCATCAGAGAGTCAAGGGATAATTGACAGATGTGGGAGAGTTTAAAGGATGGCAGATAGTTTGTGCAGTTGTGCTATCAGGTACCAGGTCCTAGAAGAGTAGAGCGGAGCACATTTCTACTAGCTCCAGCTCTGGAGTCTTTTTTCATATAGCCCTGTATCTTCTTTCCTTCCTCTTCCTTTATTCCTGAGGATAGATCATTATTTCTTTCTCCTCCTCAGGAAGAACACAATGCACTCAGATCTTGTCCCATTCTCTTCTGGGAATACCCTACTATAAATGTCTAGTTGAGACACAGACAGGCATTTGTATCACAAGGGTACATTTAGAAGTGTTACTGCAGTGTAAGAACCTCTTTCTAAAATTTCAAATCCTATTCTCTGAAAGTCTTATCATCATTTGATTTCACAAATCTGAATTATTTTTAATCAATGTTTTTTTGTAAAAATCCCTTAATTTTGAAATAATTGACAATTCACAAGGTTTTGAAGAAACTTAAGAGATCCTTTGCATCCTTTGCTCAGCCTTCCTAAATGGTGACATCTTGCACAATACAGAGAGTATGATAGCAAAACCAGGAAGTTGACATTGGTAAAATCCACACAGTTTATTCAGGTTTTACTAGTATTTTATGTGCTCATTTGCATTTGTGTGTAAATATGCTTCCTTGTGATTCCATCATATGAAGCTCTGTATACAACAATCATTACCAAGATGCAGAACTGTCCCAGTCCCCTAAAGCTCCCTTCAGCAGCCTTAGACACATTTATGTCCTTGCTCCCAATCCCAATTCCTGGCAACATCTCAAGAACACTAACTAAAGAGAAACATACCAATGAGATCAGGTGAGATTGGCTGTTTTCACTCAGTATAATTCTTATGAGATTCAATCCAAGTTTTAGTGTAAATCAGAAGTCTGTCGACTTCTTATTAGTGGGCAATAACTGTTGGTAGAGAATGTAGTAAAGTTTTATAAAAATGTTCATTGATTGCAACATACTTATGTTGTTTCTAGGTGTCAGCTATTATAAATAAAGTTGCTGTAAACATTCATACAAAAATTTTTATGTGATCATGGTTCTCATTTCTCTGGTATATGTCCCAAGAGTGCAAATGCTCAATCATATAATATGTTTTCATTTTCAGAAGAAACTCCCAACATATTTTTCAGGCTAAGCATACCAGTTTTAATTCTTAGAAGCAGAAAACAGACTGAGTTTCTCTGCATTCTCACCAGCATTTGGCATTATCAATATTTTTTATCTACTTTGATAGGCGTGCATTGGTATCTCAGTGTGTGTATGTATGTGTGAGTCTTTCACAGTGTGTATGTGGGGGAGTACTGGGGATTGAACCTAGAGACATTATACCTCTGAGTTACACCCCTCCCCCCCTTTTTTTCATTAAACAGGGCCTAAGTTGCTGAAACTGTCCTCAAATCTTCGATCTTCCTGTCTCAGCCTCTCAAGTCCTGGGATTGTAGGTGTGTAATACCATGCCTGGCTCTTTCACATATTTTTGAATGGCAGGATTTACCTTTTTAATGCTGAGTTCTGAAAATAGTTGACACATACATGCTGGCATATTCTAGTCCTTCATCAGACATGTAGTTTGCAAATAATTTTTGCATGTTTCTAATATGCTGTTAAATACTCTTTATATTGTCATTCATAACATTTTTGTAATGAGCCCCCACCCCTTTTGTGGCTAATACTTCTGGCTTCATCAGAACCCTTCTACTTTTTGGTCCCAAAGATATTCTCTGATCACTTTTTTTCCTACAAATGTTATAATTTCACATTTTACAGGTAAATCTGTCATACTTTTATATTTTCATTTTTTAGAATAAAGTAGAAAGGCAGCTAGGTGAAGTGGTACACATCTGTAATCCCAGTACTTGGGAGTTAAGACAGCAGAATCACAAGTTCCAGGCCAGCCGCAGCAACTTAGTGAAATCCTGTCTCAAAATACAAAACAAAAGGCTTGGGGGTGTAGCTCATTGGTTTAGTGCCCCTAGATGCAATGCAATCTGCAGTAACACACACACACACACACACACACACACACACACACACACACTACATCAAGCCCTCCCTCACGGCTATGGATGACCAATTGTTTCAGCTACAATTACTATCAAGGACATCTTTTCTTCATGGAGTCACTTTTGTACCTTTGTCAAAATGGTGGGCAAATTCCTCAGGGCCTATACTACAGTTTGGAGCCTGAGTGTCATCCAAAGGCCCATATGTAAAAGGCATGGTGCACAGCGTGGTGCACTTTAAGAAGTGCTGGCTATTGGGAGAAAGGTCATTGGGGTTGTATTTCCTCCTTTTTTGTTTCCTGGCCATGAAGTGAGTGAGTCTACTCTATCATGCACTTCCCCCATGACATGTGGCCTGGCCACAGGTCTAAAAGCAATGGGGCCAACTGACCATGAGCTGAAACCTTCAAAACTGTGAGCCAAAATAAATCTTTCCTCTTTATACATTGACTGGCTCAGGTATGTGTTACAACAGCAGAACTCTGGTCATCAGTGTTCCTAGTTTTCTACTCTGTCCCACTCATCTACATGATTATGTCTTTGAAAACACCATTGACATGATGACTGTCACTCACTGGATAGTGATTTCTCCCAATTCTTCTTCTTCAAAATTGTTTTAGTTACTCTAGGTCCATTGCTCTGCCAAAAAATTTTAGAATGAGATTGTCTAAGTCTACCAAAAAATTTTTGCTAGGCTTTTGGTAGTTATTGTGCTAAACCTATAGTTCAATTTGAAAAGAACTTATGTCTTTACTACATTGAAATTTTCTAATCCACGAACAAAATAAGTTCAATTTTTTTAGATTTTTTTATTTTTCATTTCTCAACATTTTGCAATTTTCGGCATATAGTTCTTACGTATTACTAGATTTATACTTAAGTATTTCATTTTCTTTGAATCAATTTAAAATGGCATTGTTTTTTAAATTTTGTTTCCATATGCTTATTGTTATTATGTAGAAATACGATTGATTTTGTAGGATTCTGTATCCTGCTTTGTATTTCTATGTAAACAATGTCATCTGTAAATAGGAGCATTTTATTTTTCCTTTCCTAATTTGCATGCTTTTTTTTTCCCCCTTCTTCTTGCCTTATTGTAAAGGTTGTGTACTATGTGAATAGTGGGAAGACAGATATCCTTACCTTGTTCCCAACTTTAGAGAGAAAGCTCTGAGCTTTAACCATGAAGTATGATGTTATTTGTAAGTTTGTGGTCATATTCTTTATGAAGCTGAAGAAGTTACTCCCTATAACTAGATTGTTGAGAATTTTATTTTTATCAAGAGTGACTGCTGTACTGGTGTGGTGGTGCACACTTTTAATCCCAGTACTTGGGATGCAGATTTTAAGTTCGAGGACAGCCTCAGGAAAGTAGTGAGATTCTCAGCAATCTAGTGAGACCCTGTTTCGAAACAAAACATAAAAAGGTCTGCGATGTATCTTGGAAGTAGAAGGCCCCTGAATATAATCCCTAGTATCATTAAAAAAAAGTTATTACTAGATTTTATCAAACATTTTTTCTGCATCAACAAATATGTTCATAAGATCTCTTCTTCAGCTTGTTGACATGATGGATCACATGGAATGATTTTCGAATATTGAACCAGCCTTGCATATCTGAAATAAAACCCACTTGCTTATGTTGTACAATTATTTTTATTACTTGGACCCAATTTGCAAATATTGTGTTAAGGATTTTTTAATATATACTCATGAGACATATTGGTTCACTGTTTTGTTTTTGGGCTTTCTTTCTTTTGATTTTGGTATCAAGATAATACCAGCCTCATGACATGAATTAGGAAATTTTTGTACTATTTATTAAGATGGTGCAAAATCGGTTCAAATTGCGGGAAATGTCTTTAATGAAATGGCACTGAAAAGGATATTGAAAGAGGAAGACTTAATCATAAATTTAAAAATTTTGACTATCAGAAAATTCAGGTTATCTATTTCTCATAGGTTGAGTTTGGCATTTTATAGTTTTTGATAACATGGTACAGTTAATCCAAACTGCCAAATTCATAAGCAGAAACCTGCCTGCAGTATATCCTTATTGTCTGGTTAAAAGACTTAAGAATCTCACTATCATGTACAGGCTTTCCTCTATGTTCTAAGCTGCATCTCACAAATTCTGATGTTTTGCATTTTTGTTTTCATGCAGATCTATGTTTCTTTTATTTAAGATACTCTTTGACCCATGAGTTACTTACAAGTTACTTAATACCCACACTTATAGATTTTTCCTGTTGGTTATGAATTTCTAGTTTGGATGCATTCTGTTGACTCACATACTGTACATGATTTCAGTTCTTTTAAATTTGTCCATTTTTAATATCCCAGGATATGAACTATTTTGGAGAATGTTCCGTGGGTACTTTAAAATAATGTGTATTCTGTTATCAATAAGTTGCTATTGGTCAATGGTGTGAAGCCCTTTGATATCCTTGCTACCAAATGGTGACATCCAAATATAATTGTGGATGTTACCACATCTCATTTCAAGTCAATGAGTTTTTACTTCATGTATTTTCAAGGCCTCTTGTTTGGACCATACTCACTTAGCATTTTTATGCTTTTTCAGTGGAGTCATTCTTTTATCATTATTTAATGCCTGTTTCCCCCACCCCCTTGTCTATGTCATTGTTGTATCTACTTTATTTCATATTAACATAACTAATCCTTTTTTTCTTTTTGTAGTTTCCAGAACAACTTTCCATATTCTTACTTTCAACCTATATAGGTTCTATTTGGGGTAAGTTTTGTGGGTTTTTTTGTTTTGTTTTGTTTTTTAAATTCACTCTGCCCATCTTTTAAATGGTATACTTACATCCTGCTTACTCCTGCTTCTTGTTCCTCTGTTCTCTCTCACTGTCTTCCCAGGGCTTAGTTGAGTTACTTTTAGGATCTCATCAAGATTTTTTCAGTATTTCTGGGTATCTTACTTTGTGTAGTTTTTTTTTTTTTTTCTTTCTTTTTAGCAGTGGCTCTGATCATCACCATCTACAACTCATGACAGCCCACTTGTGTCATCCTTCTACAATTCCAAGTGAGGAACTAAGGTCCTTTCCCTTCCCCACTTTTAAAATCCATTTGTCTTGCCAGGTGCAGTGCCTGTAATCCAAGTATTTGGGAGGCTGAGACAGGAGGATCACCGGTTTGAAGCCAGTGCAAGGTAATTTAGGGAGACCCTGTTTCAAAATAAAAAGTAAAAAGGACTAGGGGTGAAGATTAGTGGTAGAACACCCTTGGGTTCAATCCCCAGTACCACATATACACATAAACACACACACACACAAAATATGTATGTGTGTGTGTGTGTGTGTGTGTGTGTGTATGCTAAGCATATTTTTCACTTTAAATATAAATATATGAGTAATTTCTTCTACATACATTCAGAACTGTTCAGATAGTGTTATACTTATTTTCTTCAAACTTCAAATATAATTTAAGAAACTCATGAAGAGAAAGGGAGTCTAGTTTGCTTACCCTCATTTCAACCTCCATCTCTTTGTGCTTGTTTCTATGGCCCTAAGCCTTCTCTCATCATTCCCTTCTCTTTGGAGGGCCTCCTTCCCTCATGCCTCTTATTTATTATTTATTTTCACTTATTTATTTTTGGTACGTGTGTGTGTATGTGTGGTACTGGGGATTGAGCCGAGGGAAGATTTCCACTGAGCTATAACCCCTTTTGTTTTCCAGGTTGAGATGGTCTTGCTAAGTTTCCCAGGCTGGCCTTGAACTTGTGATCCTTCTGCCTCAGCCTCCTGAACCACTGGGATTACAGATGCATACCTCTGCTGTCCCTTTTCTCATTCTTATTTATTTATTTATTTATTTTTGCGGTACTGGGGATTGAGCTCAGGGACATTCTACCTCTGAGCTACACCCCCAGCCCTATTTTTTATTCTTTATTTTGAAATGGGGTCTCACTAAGTCGTGGAGTGCCTCACTAGGCAGCTGAGGCTGGCCTCGAACCCGGATCCTCAGGTCTCAGTCTCCCAAATGCTGGGATTACAAGCGTGCGCCACCACGCCCAGCTTCTTTTCTTATTCTTTAAGGGCAGGTACTGTAGCCAAACATTCTGAGTTTTCCTTCCCTTAATATGGTATTTTTGACAGAGAATAGGTCAACCAGTTGAGAAGATTTCATTCCACCTTGAAGAGTTTTAAATTTTCTTTTGCTTTTAGAAGTTTAATTAGCATGTCTTCAAATGGATTTCTTAGTGGGTTTTTGTACCTCACTCAGCTTCTTGACTCTGTAGCTTGATAGGTTGCCCCCAAGTTCTGGAAGTTTTGGCCATTATTACTATCAACATTTTTCCAGCACTGCCCTCACCCTCCTCTCTATCTAGACCTATAGCAATATGAGCATTATGTCTTTAGTTACAGTCTCACAGCCCCCTGAAAGAGCCACCTTGTTTTCATTATTTTTCTTAATTATAGTTTTTTGGAATAGGGGTGTAGCTCAACAGTGTAGTGCTTGCCTAGCATGTGAGAGACCCTGGGTTCAATCCCCCAGTGAGAGAGAGAGAGAGAGAGAGAGACACACACACACACACACACACACAGTATTTTTTTCTTTGCTGTCAGGGTTTATAAATTCTACAGGTCTGTCCTCATTTTCTCTGAATCTATCCTGGCCATGTTCATTCTACTGCTTAGCTTATCTAACAGGATTTTATTTTGGCTATTATGTTTCAATTGACTAATTTTCACTTTTTAAAATTTCTCCTTCCTTGGTGAGATTTTCTATCTCTTCATTTGTTCAGAGTCTTGATCAGCTGATGAAGTACATTTATGATAGCTACTTTAAAATACTTGTCGGGTCATCCCACCATCTGATTCATCTCAACTTTGGCCTCTGCTGATTGTGCTTTCTCACTCAAGTTAAGGCTTTTCCTCCATCTGGTCTACTTCTTACCGGCTTCAGTTCCAATGATAATTTACTTTGCAGAACTGTTCTGGTCTCCATAGCCCTGTAGGTTCTGCTGGGCACTCTCTCTTTCCCTGCTAAGGCTGCCTGTGAGAAAAGAAGGCAATTCCCTGGACCACCCTGATTTGTCAGGTGGAAGGCAAGGAATGACTGGCTCTGTAGACAGGTTCTCTGGGTTATCTTGTGCTGGTGGGCCAGGGAATGGTGGATCAAATAGTTTTTGATTTAATAAGATTTCTGGTAAGTAGATACACACATACATTCATTTACAGTTTGTAGTTCATTTTGCGAAAAGTGAAATGAAACCTGAAGTCCACAATTATATTTGGACAATTTATGACAATCTAGTATATTTGTGAATAGGGTAATTTAATATCTCTCATTAACTGATGCTAATTATATGTGCAATTATTTTGGAATAGAGTGAACAACAATAAGGACAATTACCATCTTAGCATTTAACATATTTTAAGTCATCATTTGAGAGGCTGAACCAACTGAGAGATGAGTGTTCTCTACTTGAGTCTTCATTTATTTTTTATTTAATTGAGTTTTAATGCTACATAATATTGAATCACAACCTAAAAGATTAGAAATGCGATCAATCTAAGCCTACACTGTATTCTCTCAAAGCCCATTTTAAATTTTAAAAATTGGTACCATTTATTAATTTCATTATAATTTGCACTTAATTAGAACTGCTCCATGTTTGAGACTTATACACAAAAAAACAACTCATTCAGGCACAACTGGGAAATGAACTATCCTACAAAAGCAATTTCCCTGATACTCAATGCTTCCAGCATGGGAAGTTTTTTTTTTTTTTTTTTTTTTTTTTTTAGGACAAAGATATTCCTGAAATGTTTTAATGAGCTATATCAAATGGCATTTAACCTTTTCTTTCTTTCTTCTTTTCCCTTACTCGCTCCCTCCCTCCCTTCCTTCCTTCCTTTTTTTGTGGTACTGGGAATTGAATACAGGGCATGCTACCTCTGAGCTACACTTTGAACCCTACTTTATTTTTTATCTGGAAAAAGGGTCTGACTAAGTTGCTGAGGGCCTTGCAATCCTCCTGTCTCAGCCTCTAACCTTTTCTTGAGGTCTCAAGACCACTGTCACAATGTGTATAATGTCCTATAGTCAGGATAAGATCAGCTACTTATGTAAGATGTACCAGAATGCAAAGTACTACAAGGATATTATCTTACTGGTGTGAAAAAGACAAATATGATGCATTATTCTCAAAGCAGGAGAAAACTCAGGCCTAGGGAAGGTAGGTGAATGGTCCATAATTAAATAACTAATTGACCAGTAGAAAAAAGGATTAAAAAGTAACATTCACATTGTACTTTTATAGTTCCAACACCCTATTCACAAATCATTTAATCCTAATAACAATAATTATCCTTCATAGTTCACAAAAGGGAAACCGTGGACTTTAAGCAATAGGTCTTGTCACAGAGAGGGCAAGTAAAGCCTCCCCCTCCTGACCCTGGGCTATTTGTACTTGGTGGGTTTTTAAACCTTTTGAATCCAAAGTCCAGACTGTTTCCTACCACCCGGGATGTGCAGGGTTCACAGGATTCTGTACCTTCACGGCACAGCTCAAAGTCTATCTGGCTTTGGAATCCTTGGCCTCACTTCTTGTGTTCTCTGTGCCCTCACCAACTATTGGGCTGGGGGCTCCCTCTTTGCTGCTGTCTCCACACCTGCTTCCTACTCATTCTAGTCTGAAGTCTTCAATGTGTTTGTTAACTGAGATGAAACAGCCTTTGAATTAGGGTCTGAGGACTCTTCTCTTTTAAGTTAAGTCATGAATTAGTGGAAAATTTGTTTGGCAGTATAAATCCTGCTTTGCTGATTTTCAGTTCTCTGTTTTGTTCTTAATCACGATGGTTTCTAAATATAAGAGACTTTCCAACAGGTGAAGGGCTGTGGCTACAACACCTTAATATATGCAAATTGCACAATAGTCAATATTAAGTTTCTGAATGGTTTTGCTTTCAGAGCTAGTATATTCTCCGGATGAAAGTGCTAGTCCCAACTACATGATTGATGATCAAATATGGTGACAGAAAGCTATTGAAAGAAATCCGATGACTGATGGGATCTTATTCTAATGGAGCTTTCATAGGTTTGAAGAGATTCTTTTATGTGCTTCTGTTACAAATACTGAAGTCTAGGCCAGGCCTAGTTCAATGGCAAAAGACAAGGAAGCCAGTGTAGGGGAAAGAAACAGGAGATGTCTAGGATCCTGAAAGCAGCAAATGTAGAAATTCCTGTGGGGAAGCAAAGAGAAGGTGCATAACAATCAACTTCTTCCTTCCTCCTCTCATATCTTCACTTCAACTCTTTGGAAACCCTCATTTCTTTTCTTGAGGAATAGGATTTCTCCAGGCCTGGAAAGATAAACAACCCCAACAGTACTTTATAACTACAGAGCTGAGCTCCCAAAGCACTTAACAAAGATCATCCTCCCCCTTTTCTTCATGGAGGAAGATGATGTCTCCACCATTGTTTATCAGCTGTGAAGGAGGCATTCCTCCCTGGCTCACTGAGGGCACCCTGCCCCTGCTGGCTGTCCTCCCCACTACCCAAGATCTCCTGCTCCTCCAGCAGATGCTGCCTGTCTTTTGGCATCCTTCACATGGCACACCTGTTGTTTCCATTCCTTATGCCAGGCTCCTGATCAACCAATATTCAGTACACCTGAGCATGAGGTGTGTGGGTTTGCATCTCACAGGAGCTTTGGAGGAATACTGCTATAGCCCAAGGAAGAGAACAGAACCATACCACTGAGGGCTGGGGAGAGAAATGGGCACACCTGGGCCAAAGCAAAGGCCCACTTGGGGTATATTAGTCACAGTTAAACTGTCCTCCTTTATGTAGCCTTTTTTTGATGTTTTTCCCAGCATGAACTTCCTTTGTACCCAGATTTACCTTGTATATATTTTTAACAGTATAACCACTGTATGTACAGCATATGTCTGTTGATATGCCTATTGCAGTGTGCTTCAGGAAGGAAATGAAATGTCCAATTCATCTTTCCAACAGCAATGGATTACACCATTATTGTACTGTTATTATGTTACTGAGCACATGATTTGTTCTAAACTCTGTAAACCTTCCTTTTCCTTTTTTTTTTTTTTTTTTTTTGCTGATCTTGGGTTGAACCCAGTGACATGTATGCTAGACAAGCACTCTACCACTGAGCCACCCTCCTCCAGCCCCTTCACATTTTCTTTTACAGCCCTCAAAACAGCCCCACTGTGTAGATGCTAGCGCTAATCATATTGACAAAGGAGGAAACTGAGCAAGGAGTTCCCTTGTGCTCAGATTAAAATGCAGATGAACTCCTAAGCAGTCTGCAGCACCCTAACATATAGGCCCTGCCAAACTCTATATCTCAGTGACTCTTCCACCCCAACTGTACTCATTCTCTTCTGGCTTCTTGAGTAAGCACAGCTTTTCTTCCTTGAGTCACTGAGGTTTTCATCTCTACAGCCTGAAATGCTCTCACCCTGGGTGGGCTGGCTCATTCCAATACTCTAGGAATCACAGGTCACCTGCATAGAGGAGCCTTCCTTCATCACTCACAGAAGTACCCCCACATCTCTTATGCAAGTCCCTATCACCTTCATGGAACCGCAGCTATCAACATTTAGTTCCTCCCCTTGTCCATTTGTTAACTGCCTGTCTCTCCTTTGTAAACTTTATGAGGCCAGAGACCTTACTGGTCAATTCTGATTTAGCCCCCCCAAGTACAAGTGCGGTACTAAATATTTAATGACAGAATAAACAAATCCTTAATAACTTAAGTGATGGATAGCACAGTCTCTGAAATTAATGAAGATTATCCTCACTCTAAAGAAAAGAGTAAATAGGCAAAAATATTTAGAAGTAGTTTTATACTGTGGAAAAAAGTCAAATCATACTTTTCCTATGATTCAGATAAAACTATATTAACTTTTATAAATTATAGAAAATCAAAATTTTGTACTTAAAGCAATTTTACCTTCTGAAAAATAATGTAATTTGCTATTAAAATTGTATGTTGTGAATTCACACACATACACATATACATACACATACACACACACACACGCACACACGCACACACACACACTCCTCATGAAAGTGTCCTGGAAATAAAACCTAATTTTAAAGTTTGAAATTGATATAAGTGTAAAAGAATTGCTTCTAAGCATGCTTCATATTTTAGAGAAAAATCTTTATATTACTACATGAAATCATGGTAATAAAGATATCAACCAGGTATTTATTAATGATATAGTTTTCAATATTCATATAATAGCATAAAGCAATTTGAAAATACAGAAATTATCAAATGCCAAAGTAAGTGTTCCCAGGAAATTTTCTAAAATGTATTTGGAGGTTGGCTGCCATGAGTATTGACCCATCAGCCTCTCTCTCAATTTCTCAATCAATTGAATGCCCTTTAGTTCAAGTAATAACACAGCTAGGACTTATTAACTATGAGTTTAATTTATGAGATAGAGTAAGCACTCCTAAAACCTTTGCCTTAAATTTCACTGTTGTTTTAGGATAAGAGAGAAAATTGCAAAGAGAAATCTTAAAACTGTTTAAGGTTTTCCCTGAACAACTTTTTCTTATATCAAAACTAGAAATAGCTCCAGCCAGATTTCTATTCTTCAATATTCCAACAGGAGAACTTTAATAAAGGACAACCAGATTTGGACAATAAATGATCATTTTCCATGAATGGTCCTTTTCCCAGTCTCATTAAAACAATAGGGACCTGAACAGTCAATTGGTAAACTGGCAATTGTGTTCAGTTGGTTGGGATCCTGCATCTAGCTAGTTGTTCCAAGGGAGACATGACCCCTCTTGAGAGAAAGTGGGATATAAGAGGGACTCTAGATGAAGGAGAAACCTTAGATGAGCAAAGGTGACTTAATTGAAGGTGATTGGAGGGGGAGAGGGAAACACACTAATACACATGATGTACTTTCATAAACATATCAAAGTCAATCACTAAACTGAACGTTAGGAGAGAGGGAGAGGGAGTAGGGCAGAAATTGGGGAAGGGTTAAATGAGAAATGTGTGCATGTATGCCTTTACCTGCTGTTACCTAACAAAGATGTATGATTACAATGCATGAATTAAAAAAAATTTTTTTGAAACAAGGTCAAAGTTGCTGAGGCTTGCCTCAACTCGCGACACTCCTTTCTCAGATTCCCAAGTACTGGGATTATAGGTGTGCGCCACCATGCCCAGCTTGTGATCCTTCTTTATAAGAAATCCAGGGAAGTAAACAAAATGCACACATGTGAGACAACAGAACAGTTAATACCACAAGATGTGTCATTGAAAAATGAAAGAATCTATTCTCTAACTGTCCTGAAGGGATTTAAAACATAAACTGTGTCATAAGCAATAGCAAAAGCTTAATAGAAAATGTTTGCGTTTTAATGAAATCCATTTTTCTTCTACATTCAAAAATATGTAAAATAATTAAAAATAACTTATCAAATGATTAAAATCAGAAAACATGTCTTGTTGCATGTGGCATTTGCTTTGCTCCCTTGAGCTCTCGGGGCAGGGAGAGGGAGGTCAGGCCCTGCAGCTAGATGTCAAAGACCATGAGAGCAGAGAGCCTGTGGTTTCTGACTTTTCTAAGTTCTGGTAGTATTAGGGAATTAGACACAGGGGTGTTCTACAATCTGAGGATGTTCTACAAACTCAGCCCTTTTTATTTTGAAACAGGGACTCCCTAAGTTGCTAAGGTTGGCCTCAAACCTGTGATCCTCCTGTCTCAGCCAACCAAGTACTAGGATTACAGGTGTGTGCAACCACCCACAGGCATTTTCTCTTGCTTAATTTAGAAATTTCTACTGTTACATTTTCAGGTTCATGGAATCTTTTCTCTGTCCTCTCCATTCTGCTGCTGAGCCAATCAATGAGATTTTATTTAAGTTGTTCTATTTTTTAGTTTAAAAATCTCCATTTAGTACCCATTATCTCTTCTAATTCTTTGCTGAGTTTTCCCATTTCTTTGATGAGATGCCCCCCTCCACCCACACACATACACACTTGTTTTCAGTTGCTCATTGATGCCATTTTTTATGA
Organism: Graphiurus murinus; assembly: GCA_004027655.1. Classification (NCBI taxonomy): domain Eukaryota; kingdom Metazoa; phylum Chordata; class Mammalia; order Rodentia; family Gliridae; genus Graphiurus; species Graphiurus murinus. The sequence continues at coordinate 24,186 of PVLC010011055.1, forward strand.
CTTCTGCTTTATTTCTAACATTTGTGTCATCTAGTATTTGTGTTGGTATATGTTTTTTATCTTTCCTCATTCAAGCTGAGATGGTTTTGGTTCTTATTATGAGCAATAATTTTCCATTGAAACTTGGGTGTTTTGTGTACTATGAGATTCTGGATGTTGCTAAATCTCCTATTTCAGCTCTTTCTACACTGCTCTGGTAAGGAAAGGGGCAGCGTTCCTCACTGCCTCCAGGTGGGTAAAAGTCTAGATTCCCACTTGGCTTCTACTGACTCCGGGAGTGGGGAGGTGACTCACTGCAGTTGGAGAGAGTTTGGGCTTCCCCATCAGGCCTTTGCTGATGCCCACTAATGGGGTGGGTGGAGAACCTCCTTAAAGCCCAGTGAGGGTGGTAGTCAAAACCCCCCACTTGGCCTTTGCTGGTGGCTTTTGTGAGCATGGCCAGTTTTCTTCTCTGGCATTCAGAATGTGTATAGCAGTATTGTCTAAAAAAATTCAGTCTTGCTATGATGCTTCCTATGTGGTTCTTTGGCCTAAAGGGCAGAATTTGTTTGGTGGGAAGCTTTTTTGAATGTGCCTATTGCTATTGGGATGTCAGCTTCTCAGCACTCAATGCAAGATATGTGAAGCTAATAGAAAGCTCAGGAATCCCACCACAGGTCTTCCATTGAGCCCAAGATCCCAAGATAGTTCACTTTCTCTCTTTACCTTCCTGAATCTTCTAGTGTTTTCATCATACAACATTCAGAGTCTTTAGCTAGACCTAGTGGAACAAGGAAGGAAATGTACATCTATCTCATATTTCTGGAAGTATGAATCGAGAAGTCCCTTTTAAGACTCTCTCTTCTACAGACTGACAATCAATAAAAGAAGAATCAAGATTTGTTACATACAAAAATGCTGCAGAAAGAAAGAACCCATTGCAGGAGTGAAGGGGAAGAGAAATGAAAAAATTATGCACTGCACACCAAGTTTGGGGGTAAAAACAGGTACCTCCTGTCTGCTTTGCTCAGGGCAGAAAGACAGACTTGGAGACAGTGATGGTCAAAGAAGTGCTCAGGCAAAGAGGAAGAGGACACTGAAATAATAATAAATTAAGTAAAGATTAGAGCACGTTGCTATCACATACCCTTTGGAACAGACCCAGGAAGCCTTTTTTTTTTTCGGTACTGGGGATTGAACTCAGGGGCATTCTACCTCCGAGCTACACCCCCAGCCCTATTTTTTATTCTTTATTTTGAAACCGAGTCTCACTAAGTTGCGGAGGGCCTCACTAGGTAGCTGAGGCTGGCCGCGAACCCGGATCCTCTGGTCTCAACCTCCTGAATGCTGGGATTACAAGCGTGCGCCACCACGCCCGGCTCCAGGAAGCCTTTTTTAAGGTCTCACATCACCTTGACAGACTGGAGTGGAAGAGAGATTCTCCAAAGAGATGGTTAAATGCTGCTCAACTCACCTGTTGGAGAAGAGACACAAGTGCCCAGAAAAGGAAAGGCAGAGGCTCCAAATTTGCATCTGCCTTCCTGAGGACACCTGTAAGCTGTGGTGGGAGAGCACAATGAACAATGAGCACCACACAAATCCCGATGGTTTGCCTTTTCTCATAATCAAGCACTTTAACAGCCACAGTCTCAGCTGGGAAAGGTGGCAAATGCCTGAAATCCCAGTACTTGGGAGGATGAGACAAGAGGATTGCAGGTTTGAGATCAGCCTCAAGAACTTAGTGAGAATCTCAGCAACCTAGTGAGAGCTTATTTCAAAACAAAAATAAAGTAAAATAAAATAAAATAAAAAAGGCTAGGGTCGAATGCCCTTGGGTCCAATCCCCAGTAGCACAAAACAAAATGCCATGACCCTGCACTGAATCATCATTGCTATTTTCCAAAGAAGGGCGGAAAACCTAAGAAGGAATAGTTGAAGTTCACTCCCTCCATCTATTTTTATTATAAGAGTTAGTGAAAAATAGCGAAAGAAGAAGAATCTAGAAAATATAGGGCTTCTTTCACGTTCTAATTGTAGAACAAAACCTGACAGAGTACATCCCTTTCAAAAATGTCCAAGAATTTCTGAAGTACAAGCTCCCCTTAGCACTGTGATTCTACATAAGAAAATTAATTTTCTACACATGCCATGCTACTTATAGTTTCTTTAAGGAATTAGAATATTAAATACTAGAGGCCTACTAGACACTCACTGGGGACACCTGGAGTGCTAGAAACAATGGAATGCTCTTCCTTTATAGTGAATTACTTTCTTATAATTACATTTCCATCTCTAAATTCAATATACTGTTTAATGCAATAATTAATCAATAAACTAAAAATAATTTAACATATGATATTATTTCTTTTACCTTTTGATTTATTTTCTTAACATTGTTTTAGAAGTTAGCACCAACACAGAACTGGAAATTAGACAATAATTACATACAATATAATTAGTGTTGCTTGTTGAATAACCTTAATAGAGATGATGATACAAAGGAAGGCAGAAAAGGATGCTTGATAAGAAAGATAACATTGTACTATCTATTTAAAAGCATCACCCCTGCCTCCTGGGTGAAGACAGCAGGGTTTCCTAGAACCAATAAGTGAGTGTTGTTCATCAGTCAATGGTGTGGTCAGTTTGGTCAATCATCAGCCATTCATCGACCCCAATCACTAGCCATACTCTCCATGTGTGCAGCATGCCACTTGGGAGGCAGGACACAGCAAAAACATACATGATGCACTGTGCAGAAGCAGAGATGCAATCTCAGCAATCCAAAGAGAGAAGGATGACCAAGGACAGAGGAGTGTGGGTCTGTCCCAACATGACTGGTAGAAGCTAAGTGGGAGTCTCAAGAGAGAGACAACAGGATGTAAATTGGTAGGGCATTACCCTAAGGAGTTAGAAGACACAGGAGCAAGAAGAAATCACCCAGATAAATAGTTTGAAGTGAAAAAATGGTCAAGTGGAGAATACACAGGAATATATACATTTTAGGGACAAGTGGGAAAAAGAACTTGTAGAAGTAGCTGAGAGATATTGTGCAAGGAAAAACTAAGACAGAATGGTGTTGAGGAAGGCAAAAGAGAAGCATCAGCAAGTGAAGGTCCTCAGCAGCTCCAAAAGCTTTGGAAGACAAAACAGTGTAAGGAGTGGAAGCTCTCTGTCACTGTGGTCATCCGGCTGTTGCTGCAGAACTGAGAGACGGAGACTTTAGCGTTCCAGGTGTTGACATGTCTTCTTCTGTGGCCTCTGTTCCACATACTGGCTGCTGGCTCCTATTAGCCTTCCTTGTCCACTTTCAGAAATTTATATCACCCAGACTAATACATGCATGTTGTAAGGAAGATGTACATATGACACAAATATCACCTTTAATTATAGGTATTTAGGTAACATATTTAATGTGCCAGCAGTGCCATTCTCACTTTAAAGCTTTTATAAGGCTATTCATATTAAAATATGGTATCTCTGATATAATAAAATATAGTCATTAAATTATTTTGCAAAGATTTTCATAAATTAAATTATAGTGAAATCTTAATTTGAAAATACTTACCGATCAGTTTATCAAGCAGGATCTCAAGAATGAAAAGCACACATAAGAGGAAGGAGAAAAATGGCAAAGTGCTTATGAATGCCTATGGAAAATAGGATTATTGGTGTCTTTTCTGCTTACTCACATTCTTTTATGTTTATTTAATATATTACAATGAGCATGTATTCTGTAAAACTTAAAAAATCATGGAAAGGAATAATTAGGTCCTATTATACAGACAGAATCAATTTCCTACCTCCTACAAATGTGTTTAGTATGCAAGTTCTTACAGGGAAATACTTATTTAATTTGCTGTGGGAGGCAGCTAATATTAATATAGACCATGCTGACTTATAAGGAGGCTATCTTACAAGAACTCTGTGACCATGTTCTGAAAAAAAAATTTTGTAATCAAGAAAATGTGAGTTATATGATACTATAGAAAAGTTTCACAACTTATCAACTATTTATCTCTAATATGGACAGTTTCCACAGAGCTATATCTGTGCCTACTTTTTGGGCAATGCATTTGCATACTCCAAATATTTCAGATTTGGGTGAAAGGGTAAGAAGATATGCAGACAAAAAAAAAAAAGACCACTGAAATACCTATTATCTTAAGGTGTGTGCTTTGGTGTCTGTACATGTATCCATTAACTTTTTATTTCACAGAGCAAATGATGTTCAGCAAGGCTTGCATCTGACTATTAAAAATCCTATTGTTCAATGCAATGATTCACAAAATTTCCTGATGGCATAAATTACCAGAGGCACTTGTAAAAAGGAAATTTACTGGGTCCAATCTATAAAATTAGAATCCCAAGAGCAGTGGCCTTGAAATGTGTTTGTTTGTTTGTTTATTTATTTATTTATTTATTTATTTTTTTTGTGGTACTGGGGATTGAACCCAGGGGCATTCTACTGCCAAGCTATATCCCCAGCTCTATTTTTTATTCTTTATTTTGAAACAGAGTCTCACTAAGTAGCAGAGGGCCTCACTAAGTAGCTGAGGCTAGCCATAAACCTGCGATCCTCCTGTCTCAGCCTCCCAAGTACTGGGATTACAAGTGTGTGCCACCACACTAGGTGAAATGTGTTTTTAAAAAGTTCCCCAGGTCATGAGACACACCAGGATCTGAGTACTATTTTCCCAGGAGTGACTTAGAACATTACTAGATTGTGAACTTTACTAAGTTCAGATTATTCGCTTTGCAACGATTCCCAACACACATACATACCCTCTCCAGACCACTGCAAGTGCTAGAGACAACCAGAGATCCCCAGAGTGGAGGTGTGCTTTCAAATATGACTAGTGGGCAATCCTTCTATGAATACTGCAGACTAGTAGAACTTAGCTGCTGTCCCTCATTTGCCAAGAGCAGCCACCACTAGTCAGTCTAGCTGAGAGCATCTATGAAACAACAGAGGACAAAGACCAGGACTGAACCATTGGCTTCCCAGACTAGTAAGGGAAATGACAGCATCGTCAGTCCCTCTTAGATTAGCATTTTTCATATTGCCAAGTGCTTTCATACAACCTTAGGAGGTGGGCAGGGCAGAACTGAATATTTCTATACAGTGAGGAAATGAAGGCTAAGAGCTATCCAAGTGACTGTCCCATTGTCACAGGGTTTAGGCTTTTACCATTTCCTTTACATTCTGTCAAACTTTATGGGCAAGGTCGGCATATCCATAAGTCATTAAAGGCAATATATGAAAAAGGCTCCCAAGAAGTTCCAACAAAATACTCTGAAAGTCTCAAGAAAGGGGCAATCAGTTGCAGAAGGGCCAGCCGGTGAGAAGGACAGCACAGGGGTGGACAGGAGGATGCTGACAAGCAGAGACAGTGCTCTGGTCAGAGAAAAGGAGCATCTGCATGACCCAGGTGTTTGCCCTGCTCAGCTGCAGCTCATGTATGGGTGGGGGCAGCAGAAATTAAACATAAACTATTGGCCAGCATCATAACCTAGAGAATTTAAAACAATCAATTAGCTGAAGGTGATCTCCAAGAGAGGATAACAATTACAGTCAGAAAAGACAAAAGAATGAAAATTCACAATAACAAAAACTAAAATACTTCTAGTAATATGACAAACCATGCAATCTATGAACAACAAACCTTATCAAATGTCAGTGGAAGGAATAAAGGACTAGTTTAGAGACAGACAATATTTATAGAGGAGAAGATACAATTTTGTAGAGATGTCACATCTCCCTAAATTTAACTTATACTTCTAATAAAATTCCAACCCAAATCCTTGAGTCTTTTATTTTTTAACTGTCCAATGTAATTCTGAAATTCATGAGAAGACTAAGAGGCAACACTATGAAATAATAAGATATTTGGAGGGGTTGGCAATAATAAATTTTAAAACAATAAATATTTGCAATAATAAATATTAAGACTTACATGCAAAAAAGGAAATTATTGAACAAAGAAGGACGTTCATATAAGAACAGAGATGGTGAAGAAAATATATCTGTTCTCTGTAAGTAAAGCAGTATGAGTGAATGTGTAACATTTTATTTATAAAACAAAAACAAATTGTTCATATTGTTAAGAAATAACATATTACTGCTATGTTAATGTATTATATGAATATGTTAAGTAATATTAATGTAATACCTAATATGGTATCTCTAATTTTAGATATCATCTATTTAAAATATGTTCAAGGTTATAATCTTAATAGAAGATGGGCAAAATCATACACAATATGAAATTGAATTATATGTAAATGGAAACATTTAAAATACCAGAGCCAGGCATGGTGGTGTGGTGGTGGGGCACGCCTGAAACCCCAGTACATGAGAGGCTGAGTAAGACAGGACTGCAGGTTCATGGCCAGCCTCAGCAGCTTGTGAGGCCTTCTGCAACTTAGTGGGTCCCTGTTTTAAATAAAGAATAAAATAGGGCTGGGGTATAGCTCAGAGGTAGAATGCCCCTAGGTTCAATCCCTAGTACCACAAAACAAACAAACAAAACACCAGGAAGCCACTTCTGTTCATCAAATTCCATATATTTAAAATAGAAAAATCTCTGATGGTACCAAGGATATGTAAACTAGGAACCATACAATTTTTTTCTTTCTTTTTGTGGTAGTGGGGATTGAATCCAGGGGCATTCTACCTCTAAGCTAGACCCTCAGCCCTATTTTATTTTATTTTAAACAGGGTCTCACTAAGTTGCCAAGGCTGGCCTCAAACATGTAATTCTCCTGTCTCAGCCTTCCAAGAACTGGGATTACAGGTGTGCACCACCATGTACAGCTCCACACATTGTTCAAATGTAAGCGTAAACTGATGCAACTCGAGAAGATGGGCGAATACTTCAAATTGTAAATTATATAATGAATCAAAAGGGTATAAATATTTTATAATGTTTCATACATGATATGATATATGAAGCACTGCAAAACTACATTTATCCTTTGATATAGTAATTCCAATTCTAGGTTGTATGCTAAAACAATGATAAAAATGTAGATAAAATTTATATTTTCATTACCATATCAGTTAAAAATAACACAAAAATTTGAAAAACATCTAAAATTTACCTAAATAGTAAAATAAAGTATGCTACATAATTAGTCATTCAGCAAACCTAAAAGGTATTTTAAAGAATATTTAATAATATGAGAAATTCTCACTATTCATCATTTAAAGGAAATAGCAAATCTGGATATAGAGTATGATCCCAAACATAAATAAACACACACATGGGTACATACGTATACACAAGTAAACACAAAAAGAGAAAGAAATAAACACAAGGAAATGGGTCAACATGTTAACAGTTATGGGCTGGTGGAGTATCTTCCTTGGGGTATTTTTAATCTATTCCTATATTTTCTAGATTATCTATAAAGTTTTAAAATCGGAAGGTTTTTTTTTTTTTTTTCCAGTACTGGGGATTGAACTCGGGGGCATTCTACCTCCGAGCTACACCCCCAGCCCTATTTTTTATTCTTTATTTTGAAACAGGGTCTCACTAAGTTGCGGAGTGCCTCACTAGGTAGCTGAGGCTGGCTGTGAACCCGGATCCTCAGGTCTCAGCCTCCCAAATGCTGGGATTACAAGCATGCGCCACCACACCCGGCTCCAGAAAGAAGTTTTTAAGAAGAAAAAGAGAAATGAAAAATTATTTGGCAGTTCTGAACTAGAACTGTCATTGTAATTACACTAAAATTTATGTAATTATACCTTTAATGTCCATTCCCAACTCAATTATAACTTTAACTTAAATTAGACCAGGAACCATATTTATCTTACAGATATCTTCAGGGTGCTGGTATAGAATATAGTCATCAATATTAATATTTTTTAGCCGGGCGTGGTGGCACACGCTTGTAATCCCAGTACTTGGGAGGCTGAGACCAGAGGATCCGAGTTCAAGGCCAGCCTCAGCTACCTAGTGAGGCACTCCGCAACTTAGTGAGACCCTGTTTCAAAATAAAGAATAAAAAATAGGGCTGGGGGTATAGCTCAAAGGTAGAATGCCCCTGAGTTCAATCCCCAGAACCACCAGATAAATAAATAAAAAGGGCTTGGTGTGTGGGAGGTAAAATGTCCCTAGGTTCAATCCTCAGTACCAAAAAAAACAAAACAAAACAAAAAATATTAATATTTTTTCTCTCTCCTTTTTTTTTTTTTTTTTTCAGTGCCAGGAGTCAAACATAGGGCCTTGTACATGCTAGGCAAGTGTTCTGCCACTGAGCTACATCTCCAGCTCCTAGTACTAATAAATATTGATGAATGAATGAATGAATGAGAAAATAAAGCAAGATAGAAAAACTGAGAGGGAGGGATAGATGGACAGAGGGGGAATGGAAAATACTTCAAATTGTAAATTATATAATGAATCAAAAGAGTATAAATATTTTATAATATTTCATACATTTTCATATATTGCCTTTAATGATTTATGGATATGCCGACCTTGCCCATAAAGTATGACAGAATGTAAAAGAAATGGTAAAAGCCTATACCCTGTGACAATGGGACAGTCACTTGGATAGCTCTTAGCCTCCATTTCCTCACTGTATAGAAATATTCATGCAAGGTCATGTATGATGAACTGTCTGGAAAAGGAGCTCCAGCCACCCTCATTGTCTTAAGGACACCCCTCCTACCTAGCATATTACTGGCTTATAATACATCTGAACACACGCTGCATGAATAAGTAAACCAAGATTTACCTCTTAATTAAAGCAAGGATGCATACTACAAATCCTCTATTTTTTCTTCTATGACTCCAGTGCATTCCAAGCACAACTGAAGCTGTGCCTAATAGCAAGGCTGTATGCTTACATTGGTGTGTGTGACCAAGGTCATGATAAGAAAATCAATAAGAGCAGTTCGCCATGGATCATGCCAGATAATAACCTATTTGTTTCTCTTTTAAAATATCATGCCAGCAGAAGACATTTATCATCTACTTTTTTTATTGTGGATACCATTGTCTCCTCATGCAGGACCTGGAAAGAGAAAAGCATGCCCTGGCTTTGAACCACTTACATGTCCCACGTTCCTCAGTGAAGCAGGGTACAGGCATTGGCTCCAGTTCAAACCCAAGCCCATGACTCATCCTGTACTTCAAGAAAGAGCTGAACCTCTTCACACTTAGACAACACGTTCTCATACTGTAACATTTTTGCTCTGCCTTGTGAAGATCCTAAAACTTAGGAAAATCTAAGCCATCTGTGGCCCCATGCAAGTCTGAAATTCAGAAATCTCTAACTGCTTTTCACATGTATTTGAATTTATTCATGTTGAAAAATGATTCTACAGTATAAAACACTGGTGTAATTGTCTGGAAAGAACTGGTAAGCTTCCTGCTAAATGATGAGAAACAAGCATTTTTCTCTCATAAGTTGAAAAAATTTTCTTCCAAATAATTTTCCTTAAAGAACAAAAATCATTTGATAAGGACAAACATACTATGTCTTCAAAGGACACATTGGCCCAGTGAATCACCTGGAAATCCAAGCTAAAGTATTAATGTATCTTATTTCTGAAGTGTTTTGAGACTACATATTATGAAAGGTGTTACATAGATGTAAACTTGTTTTTGTTTGTTTTTTCTTTCGTGGTGCTAGGAATTGAACCCAGGGGCATTCTATCTCCAAGTGACATCCCCATTCCTTTTATTTTTGTTTTGAAACAGAGTCTTGCAAGGTTGCTGAGAGTCCTGCTACCTTGCTGAAGCTGTCCTCGAACCTGTGATCCTCCTGTTTCAGCTTCCCAAGTACTGGGATTACAGCTGTGCACCACCATGCCAGCTGCAAAGTATTATTTTTAAAGTAAAATTTATTGGAGCTGTAAAGATAAGTCATGTGGTTTTTATTAATGTAAAGTTAATTTTGACCTTGTAGTAGAGAAAATAATCAACTTGAAAAAACTTTTAATATAACATTACCTGAGGTTAAGGCTAATGTTGAATCTTAGGAGAAAAACTGCTGTTGTACTATTAAGATGGACTGTGACATGTTTATTTGGCAATTTATCTGTGAAAGTTTTACTTTGATCTCATAATTCAATATTGGTAGGGTCGCTCAGTGCATGATTTATTGGGTTTCTCTTTATCCTAAATGCCAGCAAACTGGATAGGCTTTCAATGGGGTTACTTTTGCATTTACTACATGAAAATTTTGAAAAAGAAACAATATGATTTTAAAAAGATAAACCCTTGCCATTGTCACTGAACATTAACAAGCCTCAAATGAATTGTATTTGGGAGAAAATACAATTTTCTCATGACCCTCAAAGGGGAAAAATATGGATACAATAGAAAAGTCAATATTGTGTGATATTTGAGACATAAGGATAATATGTCATTTGGTTCTGCATCCATGGTAATTACCATGTGGAAGTTTAGCCAGCTAGCACTGGGAGTGACATTAGGGTCCTTACGAGGAATGAGAACCCTTGCATCAACAGCAACCAGGCTGTTTATAGCAGCTGCCATTCCATATTTTTTAAAAAGGTTTTAGCTGCTCTCTGTTATAAACCATAAATGTTGCATATGAGCATAAATGGCACTGGCTGCTTCTCCAAGACAATATTCTAAGAAATGGATGAATATGTTTGCAAAAACATTTAGCAAACATATTTTGTAGCTTAACTCAAATACAAAACATTCATTTCCACACAGATGATCAAAACAACTACATCTGAACTGGAAATATTTTTGTTTGCAACTGAAACACATGTTCTGGCTGTCAAAACATTTCTAAATAAAACATGGTTTTTGCAAAAGGTATTTAATTTGGCAAATATGTGCCTGTGTAGACGCAGACTCAAAGTAATTTAGAATTATGTATGGGTTTATCAGAAAATAAAAATAACAACTTCCAATGGTTTGCTAACTCTATGAAAAGAACTGAGCAAAAGCTTATATTTATCATCCAATTTAATCCTCATTATTATTAAAGAAACAGAAAATTTGAAGCCTAGAAAAGTTAAATAATTTGTTCAAAATTTCACAAATAGCAAAAGGCCATAAGAGTTAGGTTGTATATAGTCACAGGCAACAATGAACAATTTTAAAAGCATTAAAAATATGAGTTTTTTTTTAATTTTTTTAAATTATTTTTTAGCATGGATTTTTATACATTTCTTGGGTACAACAGGGTTAATCACACATCTTTGTTGGGTACAAGCTAGTATAGGTAAAGACATCCATGCACACATTTCTCATTAACCCTTCCCCAATTCTCACCCCCGCCCTCCTTCTCCCTCCTTCTCAAGGTCAGTTTAGTGATTGACTTTGATGTGATCTTGTAAGTACATCATGCTCATTAGGGTGTCCCCCCTCCCCCCATCACCTTCCGTTAAATCAAATTCTTTGATTTAAAAAAAAAAATATGAGTTTATCTTCTCATACAACTACTAGTCCAGGGTCAGGACACCAGATAAAGGATGGATGCCAAAAATCCAGCCCCATTTTCTTTGTGCCCTGCTCTACTTGGTCTTTCCCCATGCTTTCTGCTGATAATTCAAGATGGCTACTACATCTATAAGCATCCTACCCAGTAGGAAAGGAAGGAGGAAAACAGCAGCCTCTAATAACTTTTGCTACATTTTTCTGGGAGAAGCCAGTCATCTAATCCCCATAGCTGCAAGGGAAGCCAGAAAATGAGTATGCAATTGTCATAGTATTTTTTAGAGGAGGAGTTGGCAAACATTTTGTCCAAATAGGTTTTGCAGACTATGTGGTCTCTCAATTCTAACCACATAGCTTGAAAACAACCATAGTCAAAATGTAAGTGAATGCGTGGCTATGTTCCCAGAGGATGGGGAGCCAGGTGGAATTGCTCCCAGAGCAGTAGTTGGCAGACCTATCTTAGAGTAATCGTGATTTGACACCTGGGGTAGGTGGATGTACAGTGCTGTTCTGAACAAAACCACAGTCCTGTGGGAAGGCAGAGGGAACAGGATATGGATCAGCTCTGAGTATTAAGTGCTTCACAGCTGAGGCAGCAGCAAGATTTAAATTGAGGCCTGCAAGATTCCTCAGTCCTTGTTTTTAACTGCTCCTATTACCTCTAAACAGTTCACCTTGGTATCCAAGAAGTTGGAACCTGGAAGATACTTGACATATCATCTACTCAGACATACTGAGAATCCATATAAGGAAACGAAGGTCTGGAAAACTAAGTGGCTCTCTAGAAATCACAGTTAAAAGCAAAGATGAAATTTGTCGGTTGGTTCCTTTGCACCACTGTTGCACCTGCTTCTAATAATAACAGCAGCAAAACTGGCATTTGCAGGGCACTTATGAACTGCTTTACGTTGTCTCAATTATTCTTCACAACTCTGTGAAGAATACAGACACAACTATGACTTCTCAGATCTCGTACTATACAAAAGAACTGAAGCCCAAAAGACTCACTAATTGGACAAATATTATACAAGCAGGAAGTGTTAGGGCTGAGATTTGAATCCAGATCTGATGCCTGAGCCTGGGCTCTCACAGCACCACACTGTATTGACTGCAGCCTTCTGTACACTTTACTGCTCTTTAGGACATTAGGGAAGCACACAACACCCCTAAGGAACACTGGGAAACCTCTCAGGTTTTGCAATCCTAATGATACACTTAATTGGGATACACAGCACCAAACAGGAGTTACGTGGAGGCTCTGCCATACTGAGCATCTTCATGCTCTTAGTACACTGCTTGCCCCAAGCATAGTTAAAAATAGTTTCCAGAAGAGTTCCCTTTTGGAAATCTTCTAGCCTTTAGAAATAAAACCTTTCCTAATAATATTTGCAGGTGTCACATTTCTCCTCCCATTCCCTGACTCTAAGCTCTTGAGATAACTGCAGGTTCACAGGCAGTTATAAGAAATAATACATAGCTCCTGTGTGCCCATCGCCCAATTTCCTGCAAGGACAACAGCTTGCAAAGTCATCACAACACCATGGCTAAGGAGCTGCTACTGAAAACAGTCCCGACAGAGCATTTCAATGACCACAGGATCCCGTGAGCTGCCTTTCTATAATCCACTCACCTCTGCTCCCCATCCCACTGACCCCTAGCAACATGCCATCTGTTCTCAACCCCTATCATTTTGTCATTTCAGTAATGTTCTATAAAGGGAATCATACGTAGTGTGACCTTTTGGGATTGAATCTTTTCATCACCATAATTCCTTGGAGATCCATCCAAGTTGCTGTGTGTGCCGATAGTTCTCTCATGTTTATTGCTGAGCACCATCCCCATTACGGATGCACTGCAGTATGATTATCTGCTACTCAGTTAAGGGACATTTGGGATACTTTCAGTTTGTGGTTATTATGAATGAAATTGCAATGAACACTTGTGTACAGATTTTTGCATGAACATAGTTTTTCATTTATCTGAGAAAAAAGCCCATGTAATACAGGTCATTTTTTGTTTTGTTTTTTTGTACTGTCTTGACCAAGTTTTGAGGCCTCACTGGATACACATGATTCCCTTTCCTGAATAGCTAATTAAGCCCATATCCAGACCACTTCCTGAACTGGGCTCTCACATGCCAGGCCAGGCACCAGATCACTAGGAACACAATACCCTGAAGCCCATGGAAAGTTATCCAATCCACAGGGAGCTTAAGAAGACAAGCTGACTCCACCCCTGCTTGCTATACCTAACTGCCCCTTCCTCTCTCCCTTGCCCATACCCTTTCTAGAATTGCAACTACCTGTGAAACTGTGCTAGTGACCTGGCCTTCTTTGGAGCTGTAAATAGCAAGGTTTGACTTTTCTCTATTCTAAGGCCAGTGTGTTGTATTCTGCCATTAAATGAGTCTTACATTCTAGCAACTTGAGAGGCTGAGGCAGGAGGATGCCAAGTTTGAGACCAGCCTGGGGAACTTAGCAGGAACCCGAGAATGCATTTTATGAGTTGTACATATTTGCCTATTTAGATGTGAAAAACTGCCAAATTGTTTCTCATAGTGCCTGTACCATTACACATTTCTACCAGTGATATATGTATAAGTGGTAAGAATGGTTGGGTTTTATTTATTTATTTATTTATTTATTTATTTATAGACATAGAACATTCTTTCCTATTTCTACTTTGCTGAGAGTTGTTAGCAAAAGTGGGTGTTATAGCCGGGCGTGGTGGCGCACACTTGTAATCTCAGCACTCGGGAGGCTGAAACCGGAGGATCTGGGTTCGCGGCCAGCCTCAGCTACCTAGTGAGGCATTCCGCAACTTAGTGAGACCTGGTTTCAAAATAAAGAATAAAAAATAGGGCTGGGGGTATAGCTCAGAGGTAGAATGCCCCTGAGTTCAATCCCCAGTACCGCAAAAAAAAAAAAAAAAAAAAAAAAGGGGGGGGGGTGTTAAATTTTATCAACTTTGTGGCATAAATTCATGGGGTCATATGTTTTTCATTCTTTAGCCTGTTGATATGATTAAATAGGTCATGGATGATTTTCAAATGTTGAACCAGCCTTTGATACCTGGAGTAAATACAACTTTTGGTATAGAATTCTTATAAACACTATTGGAATCAATTTGCTAATATTCTGTTGTAGAAGTTAGCATATAAACGTCTGAGAGAGAGATCTATGGTTTTCATTTTTACTACCATCTTTGACTCGCTTTGGCATCAAAGTAATACTATCCTCATACAATGAATTGAGAAGTATTTCTTCCTCTTCTGTTTTTTTGAAAGAAATCATGAAAATTTAATGTTAATTTCTCAAAAGTTTGGGAAAAGATTGCAGCAGAATTTACTTTAAATCCAATGACTTTGAAAATTGTTTGGAAGGAGCCTGGTGCAGGCCTATAATACCAGTACTTGGGACACTGAGACAGAAGGATGACAGGTTGAAAGCCAGCACCTGATAACTTAGTGAGACCTTATTTCAAATTAAATTTTTAAAAGGTTGGGGGTGTTGCTCAGAGGTACAACACCTCTATGTTCAATCCTCAGTATTCCCCCACAAAAGTGAATGGAGGGTTGGGGGTATAGTTCAGTAGTTGAACACTAGCCTAACATGTATGCCCCTGGGTTTTGATCCCCAGGACCAGGAAAGAAAAGGGGGAGGGAGGAAGAGAACTGAATGGAAATTTATTTTTTAGGATAAATTATGGATTCAACTTCCTTTATGGTTATTGGACAATTGAGATCATTACCTTGGTTGAGTTTTGGTAGCTTTTATTTTTGAGGCTAGGTTCATTTCACCTGAGTGTGTGTGTATGTGTGTGTGTGTGTGTGTGTGTGTGTGTGTGTGTGTGCGTGCGCGCACGCGTGCACACAGGCACTGAGTTCTTCACATTACTCCCCATCATTTTGATTTTTGCAAGGTCTGTAGTGATACTTCCCTCTCATTTCTGATACTGGTGACTTTTGTCTTCTCTGTTTTCATTGTCAATCTTACTAAAGATCTGTCAATTTTACTAATCTTTTCAAAGAACTAGCTTTTTTCCCCTAACATTGATTTTTCTTGCTTTTATTTTGTCATTTTTACTAATTTCTCTCATTTTACTATTTCTGCACTTCTATCTGCTTTGGATTTATTTTTTCTCTTCTTTTTCTAGTTCCTTGAAGTAGAAGATTTTTTTAAAATTTTTTATTGGTGCATTGTAATTATACATCTTTATTAGGTACAAGCTGGTAAAGGCATACATGCATATATTTCTCTAATAACCCTTCCCCAATTCCCGCCCCACTCCCTCGCCCTCCCTCCTCCTCAAGTTCAGTTTAGTGATTGACTTATTTGTGAAAGTACATCATGTGCATTGGGGCATTCTCCCTCCCCCCAATCACCTTCAGTTAAGTCACCTTCTTTGCTCATCTAAGGTTTCTCCTTCTTCGTTTAGAACCCCTCTATGGCCCACTTTCTCCCTAGCTTCCGCATATTAGGGAGAGCATCTGATTTTTTACTTTTTGTGACTGACTAATCTCACTAAGCATAATGTTTCCAGTTTCATCCATTTCCCTGCAAATGATATGATTTTGTTCTTCTTTATTTATGGGTGAGTAAAATTCCATTGTGTACATATCCCATGGTTTTGTAATCCACTCATCTGTTGATGGACATCTTGGCTGGTTCAGGAGTTTACTTTAAAATTCTTCCTTTTATTTTTTTTTTCTAAAGTTCACATTTTGTGCTATAAATTTTCTATGCACTGATTTAGTTGCATCCCACAAATTTTGGTATGTTGTATTTCTATATTCACTTAGTTCTCTGTATTTTAAAAAAAATCAAGTTTTCCTTTTTGAACAAAAGATTATTTACAAGTGTGTTGTTTAATTTCGAAGTGTTTGAAGATTTTCCTATATTGATTATTTTTAGTTTGATTCCATTATAGTCAGAAAAGATTTCTATATAATTTCAATTCTTTTAATTTGTTGAAGTATGTTTTATGAAACAGGATACTGTCTATCTTTTTTAATGTTCCATGTGTGTTGAATAGAATTTGTGTTGTTTTTGTTGGTTAAAGTGTTCTACATAGATTAAGTTCAATTGATTGATTGCTTTGTTTCATTGTTCTTTATCGTTGCTTGTTTTCTGTTAAATAGTTCAATGGATTGCTGAGTAGAGTGTTTACGTCTACAACTATGATGGTAGATTTTTCTGTTTCTTTCAGAGCTACCAGTTTTTGCTTTATATATTTTAAAGTTCTAATATTTGGTGCATATTTAAGATTAATTGCTCCTGGTAGATTTCTTTTTAAATCATCATGAAATACCTTTGTCTCTAGTAATTTTTTTTTCTGGTTTGTAGACTACTATTTTGAAGTGAGCTACTCCATGTGAAAAATTTAAAATCATGCTGAAATCCTAACCCTCGGTACCTCTGAATATGAACATATTTGGAAATAAGATCATTGAAAAAGTAATTAGTTAAGATGAGGTAATAAGCCCTTTACCTAGTAATACTAGTATGCCTATAAGAAAATGGCTATATTAATATAGAGGTACACAAGAAGGATACCATATGACTGTGAAAACAGAGATTGGAATTATACAATTGCAAGGCAAGGAATATTCAAGTATGCCAGCAAACTACCAGAACTTGGAAAATGCAAGGAACAATATCCCTAAATAACTCAGAGAAAGCACAACCTATTAACACCCTGATTTTAAACTTCTAGCCTCCAGAACTGTGAGACAATAACTTTCCATTGTCTTAAGCCACTTCAATTGTTGTACTTTCTTACTGCACCCCTGGAAACCTAATACAGTTGTGCATTATATGATGTTAACACATACATTCATGCTTTTTAAAGTAGTAGTGATCATATATCATTTCCTATTATTTTACTTTCAGCCCACTTATGTCATTGCATTTTAAGTGAGTTCCTGGTAGACAGTATATTATTGGATCACATATTTATTATTCAATATACATATCTATATATTTTACTTGGTATATTTAGACCATTTACATTTAATTATTGATATGCAATGGCTTAAATCAGCCATTTTATTACTTTCTGTTTATTCTTTTGATACTTATTACTGTCTCTCATCTTATAGGATAGATGAATATTTTTAGGAACTCACAGTGATTTATTTACAGTGATTTTCTGCATGTTTGTATAGTTTTCTTTATAGTTGATATGGGTAGTACAATATACATACATAACTTCCTACTAGAATGAAGTTTATAAACCTGTTTTCCATGCTTATACCTTTAACTTCTCCATTTTAAAATGTAATTCTTTTAAGTATTTCCCTTATATATTTAGCACTGTGCCAGAAGCCATTAAGTTTTTTGCTTTCCCATCGAATATATTTAAGAACCTCATGAGTAGGAAAGTCTGTTATATTCATCCCTATCTTATGCATTTTAATGTTCTTTCTAAAGTTTCATAGTCTCCCATTATATTTTTTCTGTTTCAAGAATTATACTTAGCTATTCTTTAAAGATAGGTTTGCTAGCAACACATTTTCTTACTTTTTCATTGCCTAAGAACGTCTTAGCCGGGCGTGGTGGCGCACGCTTGTAATCCCAGCATTCGGGAGGCTGAGACCGGAGGATCCAGGTTCGCGGCCAGCCTCAGCTACCTAGTGAGGCACTCCACAACTTAGTGAGACTCGGTTTCAAAATAAAGAATAAAAAATAAGGCTAGGGGTATAGCTCGGAGGTAGAATGCCCCTGAGTTCAATCCCCAGTACCACAAAAAAAAAAAAAAAAAGTCTTAATTTCTCTTTCATTCTTAAAGGATGTTTTTGCCATATATAAAATTTGCTGTTGACAGTTCCTTTCTTTCAGTAGTTGAAAAAATGTGCCATTTCCTTCTAGCCTCATGGTTTCAGATGACTGTTGTCACATGAATTCATGCTTCCTTATAAGTAATGTTATTTCTGACTTAAAAAATTTTTTTTTCTCTAGTGTTCAGTTTAATTAAGATGTCTCTGTGTGAGTTTCTCTGCATTTATCCTAGAGTTTGCTCAGGTTCCTGAACTTGTAGGTTTATGCTTTTTGCCAAATCCAAGATGCTTTCAGACATTTTTTCTTTATAAATCTTTCAGCTCAGCCCTCTGCCTCATCTCCTTCTGGTTTTGCTGGTGTAAACATTAGCTCCTGCTCTTGTCCTACAGGTCCCTGTGTGTCTGACTACTTTTCTCAGTCCCCCCCCCCCCACATTTTTTTTTCTGTTTTGACTGGCTAAATGCTTTATCTATTCTCAAGAGCACTTTTCAACTTTATCATCTCTATTCTATAATTGACTCATCCAGTGAGTTTTCTATTTTGGTTATTGTAGTTTTCAGTTCTCTCCTTTTCATTTGGTGTTTTTCTATTACTCTCCTTTGCTGAGATTTCTTTACTTTTGCACTTCTTTCAACAGAATTCCTACCCATTAATTGAAGTATTTTTATGATTGGCCGCTTTAAAATCTTTTCCAGATAGTTGCAGCATTTATCTCTGTATTAGTGCCTATTTGATCGGCTTTTCTCATTCAAATCATGACTTTCCCCATTCTCCATAGAATAAATGACCTTCTACTATGTTCTAGATATTTTAGATGTTATATAATAACATCACACCCTATGTAATCTTATCTTTTTAGCAGATATACCAATCATTGATGTGTAGTATAAGGGTAGGTATATGTTCACACACAGCCATGGTACTGGGCTTATCCAACATAACCTTTACAAAGTAGGTTGCTGGCTTCCACTACCTCATTGCCTTCCACTGGGAATGAGCCTTACAACCACCAGGAAGGGAAGGGGAGACTCATTCACACTACTCAGTAACTACCGGGCAGGGTAGAAGCTCATGTCCCAGCTAAAAAGGGTATATGGCACAAAATTTATGGTGACTAGCACTACCTCTCTCACCTTCTTTAAGTCTCTGCTGCTGAGTGAACATGGAGGCTCAGCTCCCCACAAAACCTGCTGACATAACTGTGGTGAAGGAAGTAGACCACCACCTGTTAAGACTGGGTGAGGAGAGTACCAGTTCCCTGCTTGTCACTGTTACCACACCTGGGGGAGAATCTGGACATCTGTCTGTTTTGTAGGTACAGGGTTGGGACAAGCATTATCTTTCAGTCCTGCCCCCACTGCAACCATATAGAGGGATGGGTAGTGGAGTAGGTGCACCTTCTCCATTCCTCTTTGGCAGGATTAGGGCAAAATATAACTGTGGTTAGGCCACCCTTTGCCTAGAGAAAACAGGTGTTCTGGAAGCCTTTTGTAGCTCCCTCTGCTGCTGGTTCCAGAATGGAGGTTTCTGCATCTCCTTGTCCAGGATTCTTAGAAGGCAATAACGCAACTCAGAGAACTCAAGTCCCAAAGTCTCTAGACAGGCTACATCATCTTTCTAGGCGTCAGGGTGCTCCCATCATTTGTTATATTCAGGGCATGTTCAGGAAAGGACCTGTTAGGGGGAGAGCCGGCAAGGACAGGGACTGCTCTCTTAACAGAACATGAGGCCAGTATACACCTTTTGAATGATTATAATGTGCCAAGTATAGATGAGTTCCCATCCTCAAGAGGGGAATCGAATCTTAGCAGAAGATTACACACACATGTGCACAAAGTAATCATCATAATCTATGACAAGCGCTCTCATGGAGTATGTCCAAATCCAGCCATTCTCACAAGCATTTTGCTCTCTACTTCCTGTTATCCAAAATGGTTTTGCTAACCGGGCCCAGGGGCTTTTATCTATTAAAAGCCTTAAATATTTACTTATTAATAAAACATCTGGCAAGTACAGAATATATTCAAGGTCTTGCTATAGGCTGTGGGAAAGCATCAGAGAACAAAATAAGTAGGAAATCTTGCCCTCCTGCAGCTTACCTTCTAGGGCAGACTGACAAAGACAATGACCAGAACACATGAGGAGACCCCACATCACACCTGCTCACCCACTCCATTCACTCAGTCAGTGCTTTGCTAAGTACTATCTGTTCCGAAAATTAATCTCAGTACAATTTGCATTTTAACTCATAAATCCAAATGTTGACTTCAGATCTGCCACTGTTTCCTGAGAGGAGACCTAGATAGAGTGCAATGGGAAGCTTATGGAGCTGATATGGGAAAAGCATTCTCAAGAAAGGAAAGAGAGAACACAGGAAGAGTGGTTGGACACTGAAGGCCAGCCTCATGGTGGGTAGAGGTCCACTACTTACCCTGTGGTAGACAAATGAATTCTGACCTGGGACAGTCCCATGCGTACACACGCTTCAGGAGAACACTGCCTGCCATTAGCTCTGTTCTGAGTCCTAGGGCAGCTATGCATGATTTATGACAGCTTCATTACAGAGGAGCTTTTTTCCCTCTAGAAATGTTAATTTACAAATCATAGAGACTGCTAATTCCATCAATAACAAGCAGCTGTGGCATTGTTTTTATTTTTTTAAAGTATTAGAATCAAAAGACAATGTTTGTGTCTCAGCTCTGCTGTTTAGTAAGCCCTGAGGTAAGATCTATATTTTCTAATGGCTCAGCGATCGCATCTGTGAAATGGGTATAACAGTCCCTATACTGCCTATCACCTCAGAGTTGACATAAAATGTAAACCATTTTTATAAATAAAAATATATAATTTTCAGCAGCATCATCAGTAGTCTGACAAGCAGATCTTTTGTAACTCTACAAAGCAAACAATTATATTAGCTGATGTAAAGGTATTTAGGAATGACCCTTATCTCATTTAGTATTCACTGCAGGAACATTCACCCATTTGATGATATACTCTCTGAGACCATATTTACAGCATTAAGATATATGCAGTATACAAACTGTACTATCATTCTGAAATATATATTTAAAACTGGAACTTATTTGTTCTAACCTCAATCATGTGAAAAAGAGAGTTAATTAGCTGGGAATAGCTATTTTACAGATGCAGCACCCATGGATTCAACTTAATCAACAAATAATTATTAGATGCATACAATGCCCTAGGCTGTCTGGACACTGAGGACACAGAACAGAAAAAGTGCATGATGTTGGGAGCTTATATTTCAATGATGGAAGACATATAGTAAACATTATACATGTATTGTTAAAGGCATGAAGTGCTACTGAATATGGACAAGTAGAATGAATCATTTTGGAAAATGGACATTTTCTCATAAATCTGAAAAGATATTTATGGTCTAGCAATTCCATTTTTTATTTTTTTGGTGGTACTAGGGATTGAACCCAGGGGCATTCTATCTCCAAGCTACATCCCTAGCCCTATTCTTGATTCTTTATTTTGAAACAAGGTCTCACTAAGTTGCAGAGGGCCTCACTAAGTAGCTGAGGCTGGCCGCAAACCTGCAATCCTCCAGTCTCAGCCTCCCAAGTACTGGGATTACAAGCGCGTGCCACCATTTCTGGCTTGCAATTCCATTTATGACCTAGCAATCCAATTCCCAGGTAAAATCCAACAGAAACATGTGTGTGATCATGTATACTAGGGACATGTACAGAAAGAGTCATAGAAGCACTGTGTGTAACAGTCTAATCAGGAAATGACTCAGAAGACATAGAAACACATCCTCAAGCTTATAGCCAGATTATTTTTGAAAAGGGTGTCCAAACCATATGGTGGAGAAAGGACAGCCTTTCTCAACAAATGGTGTTAGGACAACTGGTTATTCAACTGTAGAAAAATGTAATTAAACCCCTATGTCTCACCATGCATAAGAGTTAATTCAAGATAAATCAAAGACCTGGAAATTAGACCTATTAGAAGAGGGTATAGAGTCAACACTCCAACATATAGGCACTGGTAGAAATATACTCAGTAAGATCCCCAAAGCTCAAGAAATTACAATGAGAATTAATAAAAGGGATTGCATTAAATTAAAAAGCTTGGTACAGCAAAAGAAACCTTCAAAAGTCTAAAGACATAACCCACAGAATGGGAGGTCTTTGCTAGCCACTCCTCTGACAAATGACTAATTTCTTGAATATACAAAAAAAAAAAAAAAAAAACTTTGAGAAAACTCAACACAAAAAATCCCCAAATAACCCAATAAAAATGAGCAATTCAACTAAAAAGATACTTCAAAAAAGAATACAAATTATCAATAAACATGAAAAATGTTCAACATCATTAGCAATCAGAGAGATGCAAATCAAAACTACACTGAGATTCTATCTAACCCCAATTTGAATGGCAATCATCAAAAGCACAATTAATAATAAATGCTGTCGAGGATGTGGGGAAAGAGGAACCCTTAGACACTGTTAGTGGGATTACAAATTAGTGCAGCTACTATGGAGATCAGCGTGAAGATTCCTCAGAAAACTGAGAAAGGAACCATCATATGATCTAGCTATACCACTCCTGGGTATCTTTACAAAGGAACTGAAGTTAGAATATTATAGGGATACATGCAGATCCATGTTTACAGCAGCACAATTCACTATAGCCAAATTATGGAGCCAGCCTAGGTATCAATCAACAGGTGAATGGATTATAAAACTGGGATATACACACAACAGAATTTAACTCAGTCATAAAGAAGAACAAAATTATGTCATTTGCATGAAAATGGATGGAACTAGAGAATGTTATGCTAAGTGAGATTAGCCAGTCACAGAAAGCGAAGGATCATGTTTAATCTCATATGTGGAAACTAGGGAGAAACTGAGGTACGAGAGGGACTCCAGATAAAGGAAGAGAAATCCCAGTGGAGTGATGGAAAGGATCTAGAGGAGGGAGGTTGGGAGCAGGAGGGGGAACGACTTGAAGAAGGAAACACTTTAAATTATGCCATGTACATATACATAATTCACTAATGCCAATTTCAATACCATGTACAAGGAAGGAATGGGCTGGGGTGGGATCCAGGAATAAACACATTAAGTGCTGTGTGCATGTATGTGTGATTATAATACACCAATAAAAATATACTTATAAAAGCCTATGAGCAACAGAATGGATAAACACTCTGTGGTGTATATATGTAATAGAATTGTGGGAGGGTATTGGGGATTGAATCCATGGGCATTCCACCATTTAACTATATATACAGCCCTTTTATTTACTTATTGTTTTATTTTGGATAGGGTCTCTAAATTACCATGTACTGCCCTCAAAACTTCTATTATCCTGTCTCAGCCACATAATGGAATATTAAGTAGCAATTAAAATGAATATTTTCTAGAAAAAGTGTCAGCTTCATAAAAACCATAAAAATGATGAGTGAAAGAAGTAAAAAAAAAATGACACATACAGTAAGACTGTATTTATATAAAGTCCCCAAACTAAACTATTAACACATAGGATATCTACAGGTGGCAAAAATATAAAGAAATGCCAAGTATAACATGGAAGCCAGTACTGCTGTTGCCTTTAAGCAGCTAGACTGGGAAAGGGCAATCTTAGGGCTTCTTAGAGGCTTCAATGTTCAATTATGATATGAATATGCAAATATTTACTTTATAATAATCAAACTATAAAACTATATATATTTTTTAATTTTTTAATTTTTTTAGCATGGATTTTTATACATTTCTTGGGTACAACAGGGTTAATCACACATTTTTGTGGGGTACAAGCTAGTACAGGTAAAGACATCCATGCACATATTTCTCATTAACCCTTCCCCAATTCCCACCCATCCTCCCCCTATCTCCTGGTCAGTTTAGTGATTGACTTTGATGTGATCTTGTAAGTACATCATGCTCATTAGGGTGTCCCCCCTCCTCCCATTACCTTCCATTAAGTCAAATTTTTTGTTCACCTAAG
>PVLC010011056.1:0-48358 GCA_004027655.1 Graphiurus murinus
TCTGGTCTCAGCCTCCCGAATGCTGGGATTACAAGCGTGCGCCACCACACCCGGCTTGTGTCTTTTGATCCTACCTTGTTTCTGCTTCTTAATTTTCCCAAACTATTTTGTAAACTTTTGCTTTTATACCTTGTTTCTCTGATTTCCCATCTTATTTCTATGCCATTCCAAAAGCTCAAGAATGTGCTTCCTATAGAAGACAGCACTCAAATCCTGATTTGGGCCTAAGTGACAATGGAGATGATTGGTCCCCTGGCATTGCTGTCACATGGCATTGAATGGCACAGTGAAAGAGCCCTTCCCTTTCCACTTCTCTCTCTATACTGCCCATTAGTCCAAAGAGTAAGTTTTCATTTGGTCCTTACATGTCTATTACTTGCTAATCTCCCTTTTTTTTTTTTTTTTTTTTTTGGCAGTACTAGGGATTGAACACAGGGGCATTCTACTTCTGAACTATATCCCAGCCCTATTTTTATTTTTTTGAAACAGGATCTCACTAAGTTGTGGAGGGCCTCACTAAGTAGCTGAGGCTGGCTGTGAACCTGTGATCCTCCTGTCTCAGCCTCCCAAGTATAGGGATTATAAGTGTTTGCCACTACATCCAGCTATAATCTCTCTTTTGAAAAGAGAGCAGGCTACAGGTGCACAGGTGGAGAGCCTTTGGTTTGTGCAGTAGTATCTAGCTGGAGTTTTATAATATTGTTTTGGCTTTTATTACATAAATATTTGTTTTTACTGTTATTTCCTATTTATAGCAAGTGATATCGGTTTTCTTTTTACAGTCATGATATAAAGTTTCTTCTTTAAAGAGGTATATGTAAGTTTAAAATGCACACCAATTTAGAGAAAAACATTAAGAATGAAGCAAACATGTTGAAGGTGCCACCAGCAGAATGAGGGAAGTTTGGGAAACCCTTGCCTAGAGTCATTCCATCAGCTCTTGCTATTTTCTTGTTTCATTGCATTATATTTTATTTTTAGAACATATTTGTTAATAGCATTTAGACCTAGAGACAAGTTATTACTCCACTTTTGAATTCTTCAAGTGAAATTACCCATACATTATTTCAAGTTCTTTTTCTATTCCCTCAGTCATACCGATCCTCAAATAGGCACTGATAATCACTTGCTCTCCCAGAAGGCAATCTGGGACAAGTATTGTGCAGAATGATACGTTCCACACCTATGTTTTAACACCCATGATGATGAGAAAGCATATAGGTCATGAGACATCAAGACTTTGACAGTTATTAATTAGGAATTATTCAAGGTCATCTCATTAATCTCAAGCAAGGCAATCTTTTTTCTAAAGGGAAAAGGATCATGTAGCTCTGCTTTATGCTGTTCTGGAGGACTTTTTTGTTTTTTTCTTGTTCCCCCTCCCCCCTAAGACTATTCAAACCCATTCATGGAAAGGAGCCATTTGTCTTTAGGGAATTATAATCTCCTCAACCTCTCTTTTATCCAACAATGGAAATCTCTAATATTTCTTTTTTCTTTATCTTATTTTATTTTTGTGTGGTACTGGGGATTGAACCCAAGAGCATTCTACCTCCTAGCTACACCTTCATCCCTATTTTTTAAATGTTTTAATGTTGAAATAGGTCCTCACTAAGTTGCCCGGGCTGACCTTGAACCCGTGATCCTCCTGTCGCAGCCTCACAGGTGTGTGCCACTGTGCCTAGCTGGAAATCTCTAAAGTTTATTTTCGGGGGTATACTTGGGACTTCCTTAAGAGCAGATACCTTTGACTCCTTCCCACTCCTATCTTCCGTAGGCTTCAGTCTGGAGGGCTGTGTAGAGAGAACATCCAGATCTCTGTGATAACTGACCTGCTGCTCACAGTCGGGAGAAAGTACTTGGAATAAACAGGAGCAGGCACCACCCACACGGCTTCTCCTTGCTCCTATCTTCTCATTTCATGTACCCCGACCCAGCCATCCACATCTGCCTCTCTCCCTTCTTTCAGAATACTGGAGCTTTGTACTCACAGTTCCAAAAACAGGTAGGAGTAAACCATTTATGTGAAACCACAAAATCCAAATCTATCTAATTCTTATGAAGAAAGGTGGGTCAGGTGCAGGTCATGGAGGGATGGAGAAGTAATAACTGCTATGGTCCACTTGCCCAACACTGCTTGAACACCAAATCCCCCTTTGCTTTTTCTCAATTCCACATTGATATTGTCAAATCTCTGCTTGCCCAGAGGCTGCCACTGTAATATGACCAATCTATATCTCCATCCATGTGGTCATATTGTTACTGGAGTCCTAGGCTAAAGGACTAGGACTTTTCCCCCAAAAAACCAGGTCCACTTGCTCCCAAAACCAAACAGAGAATGTAATGCTTAAAGGCAGGAAAGTAATCAATATGGCCATCTTGGGAAGGCAAAGTGAGATCCTGCATCTCAGCTCTGACTTCAGAGTCCTGAGAGGAACTTTAGATTAGAGGAAGAATTGGCCAGGCGTGATGGCACACATCTCTCATCCCAGGACTTGGGAGGCTGAGATAGGAGGATCGCAGGTTCGAAGCCAGCCTCAGATATTTAGTGAGGCTCTTACAACTTGGTGAGACCTTGTTTCCAAATAAAAAATAAAATAGGGCTAGAGGTGTAGCTTGGAGGTAAAATACCCCTGAGTTCAATTCCCAGCACCACCAAAAAAAAAAAAAAAAAAAAAAACATAGAGAAAGAATTGAGGTGAGAGATACTCACAATTGAGCAGTCTTGACCACACTCTGTGGTCGAGTTGGTCATCTCAGCAGTTTCCGCAAGGTGGCTCCAGGCAGGGGGCAGTTTCCACTTGCTGCTCAGGGTGCTTATCCATCAAACCTATAATCCTGAAAGGGGAAATTCAGTTTCCATGAGATGACTGCCACTGTTTAAGGGGACAGTCTTATCGGGGGGTGATGTGTTCACAAGGCTCTGCAGTGTAGGACAAGGACTACAGATTTCCAGGTGCCAGTCCAGGGGTCTGAAACAGGAAGCTGAAAATTCTGCCTTCATCTTGAAAGGGGAAAAAATAGGTCAGGTAATTTTGGGGGTAATAAACCTTGTTTTACTAGTGTTTAGGTGAGCAGGCCTTAAGCGATTAACATGCCTACAATGCTGAGCAGGGAACTGGCCCAAAGTTTAAGATAATGAAGGAGACAGATACAGAATGAAGGCAGAGGTGTCTTCCTGCTTCAATTTCCTCATGGGTCATCGGTAGGCCCAAGGGAACAGTCATGCTTTTAGCAAAGGCAGCCTCTCTAACTCCCTATCATAATGTCTGACTCTCTCTGATGCTGAATTATGTTGGGAATACTAGAGATGGGTTTTCTTCTTGATCACAATCTTGTCCCCTACATCAAGGGACAGTTTTGTTGAGCAGTTTTCTAGGTGCCCTTCCCCACATTTTTTCCTTGGTGGACTGACCCTGGTGACTGGCAAGGCCTCACAGAAGACATAGGGCTAAAGTCAGGCCTTTGTCTTCCTAACAGTTTAGTGACTGTCCCAACTGGTCCTGGTGACTCCTTCCTGATTGCTACAGGCATTTCCTGGTGCCTGTCCCCTCTTCTTAGCAGCCTGAGGGAATTAGAAGGTTGTTTTTGGATTCCAGATGGAGCTTTGAGTCGTGTTTTGCCCAATAATTGCTCTTTCACGGAGAGTCGGATCCATGCATTCTTCTCAACCATCTTCCCTCACAGGGTAAGATGGTTTTAAAAGTAAGCCTTTTCTTTTCTTAGTTCCCTGATAGCAAAGCAATTTTACCTGTGTGGTCCTGCAATTGGTAATACTCTTAAATACTTGCTCAAGAGTTCTCAAATATTTAACTGCTCTTATTGAAGTACTGTATGTCTTAGGATACATATGACCTCAAATGTCAGGCCTCTACAGTTCTCCATTAACCTCCATCAATTTCCTAAATGAGATAATGCTTGTAAAGTGCTCTGCACCGGCTCTGACACCCAGCAAGCAAGCAATCAGTAAATGTGAACCACTGTCAGGAATGTGTTTGGGGCTGTTGTTATTTCTCTTCTGATATCTGCCATTTTTGCAGTGTCAGCGGTCTTCCCCAGCCAGAGTTTAAATGTCTTTCCCCTAGGCCCATGAAGAGACTTGTAAACACACCAGCTCTTGCCTCTGGCCCTCCGGGTTTCCACTGTTTGCCCCCAGAACATGAGCTCATGTGCATAGGGCACATGGCCTACATAGCTTTAAATCTACTGGGCAAGCTGGGCGTGGTGGCACATACTTGCAATCCCAGTACTTGGGAGGCTGGCACAGGAGGATCACAGGTTTGCTCCTAGCCTCAGCTACTTAGGCTCTCTGGAATTTAGTGAGGCCCTGCTTCAAAATAAAGAATAATTTTTTTTTTTTTTTTTTTTTTTGCAGTACTGGGGTTTGAACTCAGGGGCATTCTACCTCCGAGCTATACCCCCAGCCCTATTTTTTATTCTTTATTTTGAAACCGGGTCTCACTAAGTTGTGGAGTGCCTCACTAGGTAGTTGAGGCTGGCCACGAACTCGGATCCTCCGGTCTCAGCCTCCTGAATGCTGGGATTACAAGTGTGCGCCACCACACCCGGCTCAAAATAAAGAATAATTTTTAAAAATAGGGCTGGTATGTAGCTCAGAGGTAGAATGCCCCTGGGTTCAATCCCCAGTACCACAAATAAAAAAAAAATTAATAAAATAAATAAATAAATCTACTGGGCAATCTGTTACCCAAGGACTCTGGCCAAGTTTGGTGTTCGTTGCCCAAGTTGATCTGGGAAGAAGTTCGGTCTGTACAACAATTGAGAGCTCAAGATAGAGAGGACATGGCTGAGAGACTTCTTTCCAGATATTCATCTTTCCCAGTCTCTTTCCAGAGGGTCCAAAGTAATTAAGCTCTTTAAAGCTGCATTTGCTCTCTTCTCCCTTCTGAAAAATTTGTCAACCACTTGTATTAGTCAGCTTTTCATTTCTATGACAAAATACCTGAGAAAAACAACGCAGATGAGGAAATATTGACTTTGGCTCACAATGTCAGAGGTTTCAGTCTATGGTTGGCTGGCTATATTGTTGTGGGCCTGAGGTAAGGTAGAATATCATGGTAGGGAGACACACACACACACACACACACACACACACACACACACACACACACACACACACACACACACACACACACACGGGACAAGATATACCCTTCCATTACAGGCCTCCAGCAACCTACTTCCTCTAGCTAGACCCTACCTCCCAATAGCTATCAGCAATGAACCCATCAATGTGTTAGTCCATAGATAAGATCACAGCCTTCATGATTCAATCACTCCCAAGGACCTCACCTCTGAACATTGCTGCACCGGGGACCAAGCCTTTATTTTTATTTTTTTTATTATTATTACTATTATTATTATTTGTGGTACTGGGGATTGGACCCAGGGGCATTCCACCTCCGAAACCCACCCCTGCCCTTTTTACTCTTGTGTTTTGAAACAGGGTCTCACTAATTTGTGGAGGCTGGCATCAAACCTGCGATCCTCCTGTCTCAGCCTCTCAAGTACTGGGATTACAGGCATGCACCAGCATGTCTGGCTGGGACCCAGCCTTTTACATGTGAACCTTTGCAGGACATTTCAGATCCAAACCGTATGCCACACCATCCCTCTCCAGGATTTTTAAAGCAGCCAGTTGGGTGTTTTTCATTTCAGTTCTTCAGTATTCGCTGGCAGCCACAAACTGAGAATCCACATCCATTTCCACACATTAGGCCTCCTACAATATCACTGCCATTTCCAAATACCAATGGACCATAATCCATAGAGGGAGTAATCAGTCCTTCCGGCAGATGGACAACATTAGGATTCACAAAAATCCTGGAGGGAGCCCTACCATGTAACTCGTCAGACTTCAGTAGCCTGTGAGGCCTCCAGGGCAAGCACACCCCAACTGCAACAGCTCCGAGCACACGCTTGCTGCCCTCACCCTGGCTGTGGTCCAGCCTTTCCCAGGTTCCACTCTTTAACTATTTCCATGAATTCCTGTGGATGTTTACACATCCTCTTTGGCTTCCTAATGAGGCTGGCACTCAGAAACAGCAGCTTGATAAGGTGTGATTGGGAATTTCTCTCCCTTATCTTTTTCTTTCTTTTTGGTGGTGTTGGGAATTGAACACTGGGGGCATTCTTCCTCCAAGCTACATCCCCAGTCCTTTTTATTTCTTGATTTTGAAACAAGATCTTGCTAGGTTGCTAAGAGTATCATTAGGTTGCTGAGGTTGGTTCAAAACAATCCTTCTGTCTCAGCCTCCCAAATACTGGGATTGCAGGCATGTGCCACCACACCTGGCTTCAGTTATCTTTCTATCTAAGGTTGCAGGTGAAACGACCCATTTGTTCTCATTGCCTCATCTCAGGTCTCAATCTTGCATGACGACAGCTTGGTAATCTTTTTGGAAGGAGGTAGTCTATCTTTTCTGAGCCACGCTCAATTAAGGATAACCCCACAACAGAGTTGTCTGAAGTCCAAAGTGTTGTAGGTTTTGTTTTGTTTTGTTTGCAGTGCTGGGGCTTGAACGCAGGGCCTCTTGCATGCTAGGCAAACATTCTATCCCTGAGCTCCACCCCCAGCCCTGTTGTAGCTGTCCAATTGTGCTGCCCTTTCAACTCTATCTCTTTCTCTTACACACACACACACACACACACACACACACACACACACACACACTGAGGTTCTATCACAAAGCAAAGTTAACTAGTCTGGGATGGGTAATGGCATTCCTAAATACTAATCTTCCTACTGTAAAGCTTCAGCATTATTAGATCTCACTAGAAAACAGTAACTTAAATGACCATGGAGAATAAAAGAATAGTTATAAAAAATACTATTGCTCATCTCTAATAAGCTCATGTTTGTCATGTGGAAGAAATAACTTAATAGAGGGTATGCACTTTACAAATAAAAATTGTAACATGAATACTCAGCAATTCCCCTATAGACCTCTCTACTATTTTCTTTCTTTTTTTTTTTTTTTTTGCGATACTGGGGATTGAACCCAGGAGCATTCTACCTCCGAGCTATACCCCCAGCCCTATTTTTTATTCTTTATTTTGAAACAGGGTCTCACTAAGTTGCGGAGTGCCTCACTAAGTAGCTGAGACTGGCCTTGAACCTGGATCCTCCGGTCTCAGCCTCCCAAATGCTGGGATTACAAGTATGCACTACCACGCCGGGCTACTGTTTTCTAAACTGATACATTTCATAATTTTGCTAAGGAAAGTCACATGAACTCATTCATCGCTTCCTTATGACTTAATATCTTTTACAAAGAGCAAAATAGTTCCTTGTACAGAAATATCTCGTTCCACCAAGAATCAAATAGCTTCTACTTGCCTTTTCCTTCTTGCATTTCTTCTGTCGTCTGTCCCTGAAACCCAGCTTCAAGAGGAGTGACAGGGAGCTCTAGGGATCTGATCCTTCACATTCATCAAATCAGCCCTCACTGCCAAATAGGCCTGAGACTTTGCTTTCACAACCATTCTTTCAATTTTTGGAGCCTCAGAGACTGCGTTACATATTTCTCTATGTTACATCTCCTAGTACTAATTTGTGAATTAGCTGAAATTTGACACTGGCAGGAAACATTTAGTCTGGGATATCAAATACTATAGAATACTGATTCCTAATCTCCTTTCTAATTTGTTATCTACAATCACTTAAGTTTATCACACAAATCTATGTGGAGAAGACCCAGCCAGACCATATAGTCCTTCATGACTAGCAGGGGTTTGGCTCTAAACCCCAGTGCAGTCCTTTGGTGAGGTCTGTCTGAGCTCTCAAGGAAAATAAAACATTTTTCTAGCTGTGTGTGTGTGTGTGTGTGTGTGTGTGTGTGTGTGTGTGTGTGTATGTGATATTGGGGATGGAACCCAGGGCCTTCTACCTCTGGGCTAAGCCCCCCCAATCCTATTTTATTTTTTATTTAGAAACAGGGTCTCATTAGGTTGCTGGGAGTCTCACTAAGATGCTGAGGCTGGCCTGAAGCCTTCAATCCTCCTATCTCAGCCTCCCAAGTACTGGGATTACAGGCATGTGCCACCACACCTGGATTGCCACCACACCTGGACTGCCACCACACCTGGATTGCCACCACACCTGGATTGCCTTTTTTGTTGTTGTTGTTAAGATTCTGAAGTTTCCTATCCAAAGTCAATTTCCATGTAATCACATTTTCTAATATTTTGTTTTATAACTTCTGGATTTTGTGTTATACTTTTAAACGTCTTACACATTCTAAGATTATAAAAATATGCATTCATGTGTTTATCTAGGATGTCTGTGATTTTTATGTTTTACATGTAAATCTTTGATCCATCTGGAAGTTATTTTGAGATAAGACGTGAGATATATATTTGTGATTTTAAAGGAAACATAGTAATTGTGCATATTTATAGGGTACAATGTGACATTTAATACATGTATATAATGTGTAATGATCAGATCAGAGTAATTGACATTGTCCATCATCATAGATATATATCATTTCTTTGGGTTGGGAACATTTGAGATATACTAGCTATTTTGAAATACTCAATTAATTGTTGCCAACCATAGTTATCCTACTGTGACACCGAATATTAGAAGTTATTCCTGGGCTAGAGATGTAGCTCAGTGGTAGAGTGCTTACCTAGCATGCATAAAACCCTAGGTTTTATCTTCAGTAATGCACACACACACACACACACACACACACACACACACACACACACACACAATTATTCTTCCCCTCTGACTGCGCCCCTGTAACTGTTAACTATCTTTTGTCTCTGCATCCTCCAGTTTTACTTTGTCTATTTTAGCTTCAAATTGGCAAGTCAGTAACTCTTGTTAATCATCTATTGAATTAATCTACCTATCATAGGCGTCTGTGTTTGTGTGTGTGTGTGTTAGTTACTGGAGATTGAAACTAGGGACATTAGGGACATTCTGCCTCTGAGCTACATCCCCTGCCCTTTTTTTTT
Source organism: Graphiurus murinus (assembly GCA_004027655.1). Lineage (NCBI taxonomy): Eukaryota > Metazoa > Chordata > Mammalia > Rodentia > Gliridae > Graphiurus > Graphiurus murinus. The sequence goes on from PVLC010011056.1 coordinate 8,989, forward strand.
TTTTTTAATTATTTTTTGTTTTTGAAAAAAGAGTCTCATTAGGTTGCTGAGAGTCTCACTACATTGCTGAGGCTGTCCTTGGACCTGTGACCCTTCTGTCTCAGCCTCCCAAGTACTGGGATTTCAAGTGTGTGCTACCATACCCGGCTCACAGGAGTCCTTTAAATAGCAATTTCTCCATGTACATTTTAAGTATGATTCCATTTATATAAGTTCTATATGTGGTTTATAAAATTTCTATTGAAAACATGTCAGAAATAGCCGTATGGAGAGTTATTTAACCACCTGGTTTGTTTTCCACCTGTGCAAATGGATACAGCAGAATCTACCTTGCATTATTCTTGTGAGTTTGGGAAATGTGGAGTTTAAGATGTCGTTTAGACACTCAGCTAGAAATAGGCCCTTGACACCCAAGAAGACGTCAGAGCAGAAGAAACAGAGATGTGTCAGCACTGCTCTATCATTAATGAGATGATCAAGGTTGCTTTTCTAAGATGTTTGCAGTCAGCATAAGATATGTTAATGGAAGAGTCTCAGATCAATGGGGAGAGATGAATTATTCAATAAATAGTGTTGGTGAAATTGGCTGGCAATTTAGTCAAAAAAAATGTGGCACCCCATCTCATGCTGCATGCAAAAGTAAATGCCAGATGAATTTAAAAGTGGAATTGAAAATATGGCAAAGTTGAAAAACTATTTAGGTAAAGAATATATATATATATATATATGTATACACACTATATACATCTATATATGTACATATATGTATGTTGACATAGATACATTTATGTCTAAATTTATTTCCAGGTCTATATGTATTTACCAAAATCCTTAAGTTTACAGTGATACATCTAATATCAGTTTAATACCACACTGTTTGATATAGTTTTCTCCATTTACTTATCCCCTTTCCCCTCACCCCCTTGTGTGTGTGTGTGTGTGTGTGTGTGTATGTGTGTGTGTGTAGTGCTGGAGATTAAACCTAGAGCCTCACATCTATTACATAAGAGCCACACCACTGAGCTACATCCTCAGTCTTCCCTTTATTTCTTACTCTCTTCTACAATAGTGAGAAACTTCCCCCTCCTGTTTTTTCTTTTTCTTTTTTTGGTTCTAGGGATTGAACCCAAGGACATTCTAACTCTGAGCTACACCCCTAGCCCTTTTTAACTTTTTGTATTTTAAAACAAGGTCTCACTAGGTTGCTGAGAGTCTTGCTATGTTGCTGAGGCTGGCCTCATACCTGTGATCCTCCTGTCTCAGACTCCCAAGTCCTGGGATTACAGGTGTGTGCCACCATGCCTGGCCATGGCTCCCATTGTTTTTAAGATATTTGTTTATTTGATCGAGTCCCCTATATGTGTTCCCCTGCATTCTGCCTCTTCTCAATAGTATCTTCTCTCTTTCTCTAACCTATATAATGGATTTAAGAGAGAGTTGTTCAGAAAGAGGAAGGGAAAAGAAGCAAGGCAAAGGGAAGATTTTTCCACTCTTCATTTATTGAATATTCATCAGTAGATTCTGCCTTTGCAGGATAGGTCCTGTGAGGTAGTCTATAGTACCACATGTGACTTGGAAGAACTCAGGCAACAGGACTTTTTGTTGTTATTTTTTAGAGTATACATTCAAGTTATCTTTTTGAATGGGGCACTACCTTGAAGTGATGGCTTAATTATTAATGTGCCACTCTCGTTGGTCTACAATAGAAAAGCAACACTCCAAATTGCCTCCCTCTACATTACTTATTTGATTCCATTCCATTCGACCACCATTTACCAAACATTTTCGGTGTTTAATGCATTCTGGGAAAAACAAGGCAGACTTTCCCAGAGCATCATTGCTGTCCAGGAGTTTAACATCTCACTGGGGAAATTAAAGACAGAGACTTAAAGTAGATTAATAACACAAATAAAAAATAAGCAGTTCAATAGTGTATCCGAATGAGCTGGCGCCAGACCCCTGATTCTCATGGAGCCAGATGGATGAACATATTTCTGCAAGCCTGGCTTTATCCGGGGCTTGGTGCTGACAGCGTGGTCCTAGCCTGGTTGGGCCGGTTGAAGACTGACCCTTAGTCAAAGGGAGGCAGACTGTAAGGACAGACGTTCTTACTAAGGACATTTTATCAGAAACACTTCTTCCTGCCAACTGAATAAAAAATACTACCATCTGTATTACACAGAGCAGAGAACTACCTGCAAATCTTAATGAACCACGGTCCCATCCCCAAAGAGAGCCAGGTCTCTGCTCCTGAGCTTCCACTATTCAGACTCCCAATGTGAACTTGAGAAAACCAACTGGGGGACCCTGACAGTATCTTTTTCATTTTATTACATAAATAGTACAAATTCTTTTTAGAAATCATATACAGGCCACAGAGTAAACATCACTCATAGTTTTAAAACTTTTAGAACATACTTCTAATTTTTTTTCCCCTCTGTATTTGTATGACCGCAGGTTAAGTTTCAAAATTCATTGCTGTTCATTGGTTTTCTCATCAGTAAAATGAAGACGATAATGACGTTATCTGCTGAGTGACTGTGGGAAAACATGAGTGAATATACACAAGGTGCTTCAAATAGTGCCTGGTGCATCTATAAAAATAATATAACCGCTATCTAGCTTTTATCTACCTAAAGTCAGCTTTGTTTGCTTATTTATTTATTTATTTATTTACTTATTTATGGGTACTGGGAATTGAACATAGGGACTTTCTGCCTCCTAGCTACATCCCCAGCCTTTCATTTATTTATTTATTTATTTATTTTATTTTGCAACAGGGTCTTGCTTAGTTGCAGAGGCTGGCCTTGAACCTGAGATCCTCCTGCCTCAGCCTCCAAGTATTGAGATTACAGGCATGCCCCACCACACCTGGCTTTAGTTATGTAGTTTTATAAAATGGAATAGAAGTATACATATTTCTTTGTAGCCTGCTTTTTTTTTTTTTTCCAGTTTATGCTATAGTTTGAACTTCTTCCCTTGTGGGACAGTTTTAAAAGTGCAAAGAGACCATTAGATCCTTTGAGTGATTTTTCGAACGTGCAAAGTAGTGTGGGAGAATGGCCTCTGGCCCTTCAGGGATATTACTTCAGGGTGATGAGCTATGAGGGCAAGGCCTGGGGTCTAATACTTCCTGGAACTAGAAGCCTGAGTACTACCCACATCCCTGGAGCTCCTCTAGCTCAATAGTTTTCTTTTTCCTTTCTTTTTTTATATGCTTTTATTGGTGCATTATAGTCTCACATCATAATGTAAACCATGTTGAAAGTGACACATGCACACAGGACCTGGTAGGCTCCCTCCCCCGTCTTCCCATTTCCCCCCTTCCCAATGCAGAATATTGAGATAGACGTTGGTATATTCTACTCAGCAATAAAGAACAAAATAGTTTTCAAACTTTGTAGCCACTTTTCCCCCAACAAAATCAACTGGTGAAGTCTACAAGTAAAGCAATTTTGAAACACCCCTGAATTCATTTGATAAGATCAAATATATAATATTTACTTACTATAAAACTCGTTGATAAGATCAATAAACCTGTTTTTATTAACAAAAATTGGAATCCAGGAATACAGATTATAATCACAGTCCAATGTCAATGTCAAATTCCATGAAAGAGAGTAAGACTTTGTGAAAATCGTACAGCACTACTCCCATAGTATGAATTACTAAAACCACTACTCTAACACCCATATTTTACAGATGAGACAATTAAGCCCCAAAGATAATACCTACTTTCAATATTAAAAGCCTAAAAATAAAATAAGATGAAAACACTTTACTACAGAAAGTATCTGGCATGTTTAATGTGTATTTTCCACCCAATACAGTTCTTTCTTTTTTTTTTTTTTTAATGATTGCCATATAGTTCCCTAATTAATAAAAATGGAAATGGTCAATTAACTTAGCTGCTGTTCTTTATTGTTTTGCATTATCCTCGTAGCTTCTAAGCCCTGAATTGTGCTGACTATGTAATCTGTATTTTATTCCATTAGTGGATGTAAAGATTTACTGATTATCTCTAATAATTAAATTATGCATTTCAATTTATGAATCAGCATCCCATTTTCTGCACATCGGCTCTTCTTATCTATTAAATGTCCATCCCATCATCTGTAATTTCAGTTGTTTTTTCGTCCTGAGGCTTGCCTGCAAAACTCAGGAAGCCACTATTGACAAACAGTCTCTTTCGTTATTTAAATAAGGCCAACCTTCACTGACAGAAGCTTAGAAGGTGATTGCAGGCTCTATGGGCTACTTTCTCCTGCTCTGGGCAGAGGATGGACAACTCCTTAATGTAGTTACTGTTATTCTGCCTGTCTCTGTAAGAATTGAAACTCCCCTGACCTCACTACTGTGGTGGGTATCATTCTGCAGAATCCAATGTATATTTTGTCATTTTTAGAAAAATACAAAAAGAAGAAAAAAACAGTTCTTGCAAATGATTCAGTTATTTAAAAAAAATTACACTGTGAAATGCACCATTCATGCAAAGAAATACATAGAAGACACTTTCAATAAAGCAAAATCATATGTTCTTTTTGAAAAAAAATGGTGTCATAAAATCATACTTGCTTATTGTGGACAGTTCACAAAATACTTTAAAAGTATAAAATGTCTAATAGAATGACTGGAAAATTACCTATAAACAAGATTGGACTTTGTTTTTCTCTCTTTCTATATAATATTTGAATTTTCTGTGTCCTCCTTTTTATTTTCTGAATGACTATTTTTCTACACATTAAATATTTTAAAATCTTTTTTTTTTTCAGAAATAGAAATTGAACCCACTTAAGGGTTCATTCATGTAATGCAAGGGCTTTACCACTGAAGCACATGCCCGGCCCTTTTAAAACTTATTTTGGGAAAGTGTCTTTCTAAGTTGCCCAGATTGGCCTTGAATTTTCTATCTTTAGATTATAGTTGTGAACTGGCCTGGGAGTATAGTTTAGTGATGGAGTGCTTCCCTAGCATGCTTGAGGCCCTGAGTTCAATCCCCAGTACCACAAAAACAAAACAAAACACCCAGCTAACAATCATGATTTTTAAGGACATCTAATTTCTTTCTCTTTTATTGAACACTTTTTTTTCACAAGTGTTTTATTATTATGAAAAGACAGTGATGAACAATTTTAGGCATGAATATTTGTCTTAGCTGGGCATGGTGGCACACACTTGTAATCCCAGTATTTGGGAGGCTGAGACAGGAGGATTGCAGGTTTATAGCCAGCATTAGTTACTTAGTGAGGCCCTCCAAAACTTAGTGAGACCCTGTTTCAAAATGAAGAATAAAAAATAGGACTGAGGTAGAATGCTCAGAGGTAAAATGTCCCTGAGTTCAATCCCCAGTACTGTCAAAAAAAATTTAAAAATAAAAATAAATAGAAAAAATAAATATTTGTCTTTATATTTGATTTTTCCCCTTTGTGTTAAGATAATATTTTCTGACATCAGATTTTGTGACTAGATTGAAAGCTTCTTTGACAGTTCTCCTAAATCTATGCTTGTTAATATATAAATGGTTTAAATAGCAAAACTCCTGGAAAAATCATTATAGGCTTATGTTAACAGCACTAGTGAATTCTGGGTCCTATGTTAGTTGCCTGACTAAGTTCTTGTTGCTGTAAATCTTTTGGCTTCCAAAAATTTCTTTTGGGGCTGCTCATGTTCCCATGATGCAAATAAAACAGACTGAGGCTTGATAGTTGCTCAGGATTAATGGGAAGAAGTAGAGCCAGCAAAGGAGAGATAAAGAAGTGCAGAAAATGTTGGAAGATGAAAGAGAATATCCCAGGATTTTGGAACTTGAAATTAGAGAAAATCAAAAGAGTAGTTGGGCAATAGTGCCAAGGGCAAGAGAAAGATTAAGATAAGATGATCAAAAGAGATATCATTAGATTTGGCCAAAAACTGATCATCATTTCCTCCCCCACCCCCCAATACTGGAAATTGAACCCAGGGGTATGCTACCTCTGAGCTACCCACCAGCTCTTTTTATTTTTATTTTTTGTTTTGAAACACGGTCTTGCTAAGTTGCTGAGGCTATCCTTGAACCTGTGATCCTCCTGTCCCAGACTCTCAAGCACTGGGATTGCAGGCATGTACCACAACACCTGGCTCATTATTTACTTTTAAACAGTTTAAAAGCAGAATAAATGAGGATGGAAGATGAAATGTATCAAGGAAATTGAGTTAATATTGCATAAAGCCTGCACCTCTCCTGTTGCTTGGAGTTGGTACTGTGGGTTACAGCAGCATAATACACCTAATTCTGTTCATTCACTGGTTCCATGAGTGTTTTTTTTTTAAGCGCTATTATATATGAGGCTCTGTACAAAGGTAGTAAGGAAGATGTGGCTCTTGCTCTGATTAAGTTTGTGTTCTAGTAGAGAGAGATAGTCGATTGATTAACAAGTAAACAAATCAATGAGAAAGGACTTTGTGAGATGGTGTTAAATACAAGTGAAATTGAAATAAGGAAGACTGATGAGAAGGGTTGGGGCAGAAGCTAGTTATACCTGGGAGGTAAGGAAGGTCTTTCTGAAAGGTGACATTTGACATGAATTGTGATAAGGAGCCAGCCATAGGAAGGCCAAGGGGGTGAGCATTCTAGCAAAGAGAATGGCTACGGAAATGCTGGGAGAAAGAAGGAACAGTCTCTTCTGCAAACACAGGGAAAGCCAGTGTGGCAGGAGTAAGTGAACGGGGCACTGGGCTGGCTGGGGAGCAACAGGGAAGGAGGCTAGAGATGTCCACTTAGGCAGGACCAGATCACCCAGGGCCTCACAAGGATCTTGAACTTGATGCACAAGAAATCAATTTTGATAAGGAATGATCCTGAAGTCAAACTATTGTGTTCTTGCTCTTTGTTGCCTGAGTGTCTTTAAACTGACCTAAAGATCTATACAACTCCTGAAAATAAGCTTAGCAGATACAGGGGACATCTTTGATTTGGTCCACTTAACTTACCTCTCCCCCACTTATTCAGGTAACTCTAACCTCTCCGCCTACCCCAAAGCACGGGATCTGCCAGATAGAATCTTGCTTTCCCAGGTAAGCAGTAAGTAAGTAGCTCTGTCTAGCCAACCAGGGCATCCCACTCTCTGGCAGCAGGGATAGACACCAACATGGATGGATGGCGTAAGCCAATACTGTCATGGCTGTACTCCAGGATAGAGGTGAATGTTGGAAGGGAGACATTTCTTTTTCTTCTGAGGCCACCAAGCAGGGCTGATGTGAGTGTGGCTGTGTGCGAGGCCTTTTCCTCTCTTTCCCAGACAGGACTTCCCTCTCTACCACCTCTGCTTAGAAAGTCCCTTAGGTGATTGGAAATAATAGGGCAAATACCCAGAATAAAGATGAAAAATGGAAAAGGAAAAAGATCCAGAGCTGGCAACTGACAGCATTTTCGACCTCCAGGAGTCTCTGAGGTCACCTCCTCCCTCCCTGACTTCCTAACTACAGTGCCTGGCAAATAAACCTTCCTTTTTGCTTAAGGTAATTTTTGAGTTTGGTCTCTCTGTTGCTTGCAATCTGAAGAATCCTGGCTGTTACAGCACGTGAAAGAGGGAGGAGGAAATTCAACTCACATTTACACACCAGAGTCTCTATGCTGTGAGCTTCTTTCTACAGTAGAAATGGAAATATGAGAATGGATGAGATGTGTATGACTTCAAATTTCAGTTTCCCCCAAAAGAAATGTACTTTTTGTAAGTTCTGCAAGAACTTCAAGGCTCGTTCTCCCTCTCCCATGTCTTCCATCGACTGTGTGCTTACTGAATGCTGAATGGCTGTCTGGGACGGGGCCGGGGGAGGGGGGACACCAATTTGTAAGACTTGCCAATTTTGGTCTTATAAATACTCCCACCATGGTGAATGAAGTTACCAAGGGTCTAAAAACCAGCTAGAAAAATCCCCGAATATGAGAATCAGTAAGGGCAGGCTTCACCACATCATGCTTCCATCTCTCTCTGTCTTCATATAACTGCTCTCCTCCTCCTCATGTTGCTCCCAATTACCCTCCCTCTCTGCCATTAAATCACTCATAATTTCACCTACGTTTTTCTGCCTACCCCTTTTCCTTCCCTCTGAATCCCACCTGCATTGTCATCCCGACCAATGTTAATGCAACAAGGTTACTTGAAAAAGCCGAGGCTTTGGAGTTAGATTCAGATTCAGTCTTGTATGCCTTGGAGTGGATTACTTAATTAGATGGAGCCTCAGTTTCCTAATCTATACAATGATTAAAAAAAGCATGTCTCCTTCTAAGAGATGTCATGAGGATTCCAGGAGACACTTGCTATGTGAAATGCCAAGTCAAAGCTTTTGCCTTTCCCATCTCCTTCTGCGAGAGCCCCCACCCAACATCTCTGCACCCAGAGCATCACACCCCATGAGTTCCTGCTGCCTCCTGTGGCAGCTGTCTCTCCATCACTCAGAGAAACTCCTTGAGTTCAGGATTTTTGCCTTATTTAGATATATATGTGCCCCCAATCCTAGGGAAGATGGTAGTTGTCCAATAAATATTAAATGAATGCTGACTTTGTTGTTCATTTCCAAAGTGTTCATGATAATGGCTAGGACAGAAAGAACTGGACTGCAGAAGAACCTGGGAGGAAGGGCCCTGGAGTCTCACTGGTTTGGATGTGGGCTGCCAGCGCGGCAAGTGAACAAGAGTGGGAAGGATTGCAGGGAGAGCTTATTTGCATCTGGATCACTGAGTTCTCCCACTGGCCCAGCTCATTAGTTTACTTGATACACAGAGCTGAACAGAGCCCAGGGGAAAGATAATTCACTCCACAACATTCATTCTTTCTTCCTCTCTTGTTTATCTTAGTTGCCGGCACTCATGTCATATCTTTAACTTTCTTTCACTGAATGCCTTTTTGGTTGAAATCTTTAAGTTATTTTTTTCCTTGCTGTCCTGGAGATATATGAACCGAAGCCAATAAAATAAGAGCTCTCTTTTTCCTTCACAGCTCTGAAAGCTTTACATAAGTGTTTCTTCACTTCTATTTTATGACCAGGACCAGATGCAGAAGTGCTAAAATATTTTGATAAGAGCTGTCCTGGCAGTAGTTTTGCTTTTACAGCTATCCAGAGGGAGAGAATTAGCTCGGAAGTCAGCCCACAGAGAGGAGAGAGAGAGTCGCTATGAAATCTCTCTACTGACTGAGAGTCTCAATCAGTTTCAAGAATCAATTGGAGAAAGACAGTGTTTAGACTACGACATTATCTAAGTGGAAAATGGTAAATAAATTTGAAGGTCATCATAATCCCTGACATTTATTGGAGGGGGTAGCTTTGAAGTTTGTAAAATGTTTTTATGTACAAACCAATATCCTGAGACCTCTTGAGTTAAACATGCACTCCCAGACTCCACAGTACGTATAAACTAGGAACTGTTCATATTCTCTTGGAACACTTGAAACTAAGGCCCAGAGGTTAAGTAACTTGCCTAAGATTGCTTAGCTGGTCAGTGGCAATGCTGGTATTTAGCCACTATTCTCCACTTGTTTAGCCTCTCATTTGTTTTGCAGGAGAAGAATTAGAGATACAGGCAGGTCAAGTGTGTTGCACAGGGTCACCTGGAATAGGAAGCAGAGAGCATTGGTCCTTTCTGTCCACATTTTGCAATAGAGTCGCTGCCTCATCCCAGTCATGCACTTTTTTTTTTCTTAATTTTCTTTATCCTGCCCATTCTTTTATCCTACTCCATCTTTCCTTATTTGGCCCTTTCCATGTCTTTTGGGGGCTGTGTTTTTCATCCCTCTTTCAATGTTTTATACTCATGTCTGTGTTCCAGTTGATGTGCCAGAGTCCTTACCAGACACTGGTACAAACACGTAGCAAATATTAACTCACTTTCTATTCCCCATAACATCCCCAAGTGATGGGAGAGATGACTGTTATTCCCCACGACAAGCAGACATGATGGTTTACACTTTATAGATGAAGAAACTAAGGTGCCTTACTTGCCCAGGACACACAGCTGTAGGGGAGAGGGCCAGGGTTCAAGGCTCAGACTTCTAAGTCATTTTGTTGCAGCTGTTTCTCTTTGGGCCTTGGATGCTCCTGTGTCTGTCGTTGGGAATATGTTCATACTGAGGTGTGCCTGGATATAGATTCTCTGGATTTCATTGTTTTCTACTCCTTACAGTCTGACATGTAAATCCAGACAGTGAGACCCAGAACATTAGTACTTGATTTGGGGGAAATCAGATCAAACTTTGAAGGGGTGTTATCTGAGATGAAATGAAAATTTCTTTTTTTTTCCCCTGATCTTAGTCTGGGATTCTGTTTTTTCATTAATTTGTTCATTCATTAGCCTGATGTTGCATGCTACCTATCTGAGAAATAGCAGCAAAAAACAAAAAAAAAAACCCAAAAACAATTAAGGCACTTAAAGTGTTGGTTCATAAAGATGAAATAGGCTAATTAACTAGTTGAATAGGCTAGGGTATGTTTGCAACTATAGAAAATATGTCATTTTCCAAAGGGAGAGGGAGATTCCACCCAAGAGAAGGAAGGATAACTAGTTTGGGAATAATAATGAAATAAAAAATCTGCATCCAATTTCCTTTGGTGAGATATATTAGATTTTAATCATCTCACCCAAATGGCTGAAACCCATTTAAAGCCAGTTCAGCTAAAATCTGCCTTGTGTTTATTTACATAAGTGTCTTCCTTCATTTGCCACTAGACTAAAAGCTCCTTGCATGGGAAACTGAAGGCTACTCATCTTGGTCTCCCCCCCAAAGTGCCTGGCACATTGCCTAGTCCATAGCAGGTGCTCAATAAATGTTTATTGAATTGAATTAAAAAGAAGACACTCACTACTTATCAATTCTACACTCACCCCAGGAGAGAAAAAATGAATGTGATGTTATGCTCTATTAAGTGCAAAAATGAAAACAAATGCCATCTCAAGGTTGGTAATTTAAAAATATAGGGGTTCGGAAATGAAGCCTTTCCACAGCGGAGAATTGCTCGATGAGCATTTTCTCTATCAAGGTTTACTATAACACCACCATGTAATAGCCCAAAGCCTCTCTACTTTAATTCCAGCTTTTCTAAGATCAAAGAAGAAAAAAGTGTGAAAAAGACAAATAATCACTCATTTTATATAATCTTGATTTAAAGTTTGTTTTTTAACCTAGATTTGAGGTAGAAGAACTTGGGAATTGGAAAGAGTCTTGATCATTTTTCTAGGTATGTTCAGGTTTTGTTTTGTTTGTTTTTGCAGAGTGGGGGCAATATATAATGTTCCTTTCTTACCATTGACAGAACCAATTGCATAAGACACATTGGGGTCAAGCAGATGTAAATAGTAAATATAATCTTCATAATACTCATGAGAAAGGTGTTTAGAGAAGGTGGTTTGGATCCATTATCAAGTATACTTGCTAGTACTATGGCCCCAGATTAAATTTGCCCGTTACCTTGCTGTGTCAGCTTTAGAGTTGAATAGCCTCAGACCTCTGTTATAGGGATGTGCCTCTTAAAACCTGATGGCATGAAAGACTAGAGGAAATTAGAATACCTGCTTCCTACAGGCATGCAGATCCCAAGGGAGGAGTGAAAGGGGCTGACAGGAGCATGGCCAGTTTAGTCTTCCTGATGGCAAATCACATGTCTTTTCCTGGAGGGCGGGAGGGAATGGAGCGAGAGGCTTGGAATGCTGGCCTAATAGAGGTCCCTCCATGCGAAAAGATGAGGAGGGGGACTAATTGTCCCCTCCAATATGACACATGTTGCAACAGATGTACTCTATTGCTGATAACTTGAGCGGAATTCTATCTTTCAGCAACAATTTATTGAATCCCTGCTATGTGCCAGACACTATACAAAAGCTTTACAAATGTGTTGGCTCATTGGATCCTCAAAATAACCCTAGGAGAGAAAACAGTGTGGTGTTTCCTCAATAAGTTAAACATATAATTAGCATATGACCCAGCAATTCCCTTCCTGGATATCTACCCAAAAGAACTGGAAACAGGTGTCTACACAAAAACTTGTACACAATATTCACAGCAACACTATTCAGAATAACCACAAATGGAAATAACCAAGTGAACATCAACAGACGAACAGTTAAACAAAATGTGATGTATTACAACAGAATATCACTCAGCCATAAAAAGAAATGAAGTATTTATTCATGCTACAACATGGATGAACCTTGAAAATGTTATGCTATGCTGTGAACAAAGCAGGATACAAAAGGATGCATCGAGAGAGACAGAATGCAGATTAGTGGTGACTGGGATTGAGGGAAAGGGAGAATGGGGAACAGTTGCTTAGTAAGTATAGGATTTCCTTTTGAGATGATGAAAACATCCTAGCACTGGATATCGACAATGCCCACACAACATTGTATGCTATTTTCACTGAATTTTACTTAGGAGTAATTCTAATAAAAGAAGTATAAGATCCCTACACTGGGAACTGCCAAATGTTGCTAAGAGAAAACTTAATAGACTTAAATAAATGGGTAGATAGACCAGATATTTTTTCTTTTTTCTTTTTTTCTTGTGGTACTGAGGATCAAACCCAGGGGCATTCTACCTCTGAGCTACATCCCCAGCCCTACTTTTTTAGTCTTTTATTTTGAAACAGGGTCTCACTAAGTTGTGGAGTGTCTCACTAAGTAGCTGAGGCTGGCCTCGAACCGGATTCTCTGCTTTCAGCCTCCTAAGTACTGGGATTACAAGCGTGCGCCACCACACCTGGATGAGAGACCAGATTTAAGGATTAGAAAACTCAATATTGAGGCAATGATAGTTTCCCCACATTGATGTATACATTCAAAACAATTCCAATTATAACCCCTCTGGGGTTCTTTATAGAAATCCTCAAACATTTATATGCAAAGAACCTAGAATGCCCAAAGAAATGCCAAAGAAAGCAAAGTTGGAGGGCTTACACTCTCTGGCTTCAAGACTTATTATAAAGTTACACCATCAAGATGGTAGGAGAAACAAATAAATAAATCATTAGAACAGAATAAAGTACCCTAGAATAGGCCATTTATATGTCCAGAATTTCATCAAAAGCACTATAGAAATAAGTCCACAGGGTAAGAAAAGCGTGTTCAACAACCATGCTGGAAAAACTAGCCATCCAGATGGAAAGTAGGTAGAGCTAGAATTTGAATGGAGGTGCATTGGCCTCTTTCTCCTTCCCTCACTCACCCTGTTTCCACTCTGTCCTGCACCTGCCCACTCTAGCCCAGGGAGAGGGGAGTCTAGAGCTTGAGACAGGAGTGCTGCAATGTAGTGTCAACTGTGTGCCAGGAATATGGAGGAGCGTCAAGGGGACGGAGACTTGACTCTGAAGGAGCATGCCTGCCTCCGGTCTTCGGCCTCTTCAGATCCTGGAGCCCTATTGCCTTTGCCAGGAAGGGAGGTGGAACGTTAGTGGGTGAGATGAACTAGAAAACCACAGTGCATTTTCCTGTCCATGGGATGATCAAAGCTTGCCATCAAAGGTGACCTGGTAGAGAGGAAAGAACGGTGGGCTTGCACTCAGAATTCTTGGGTTCTGTTCTATCTCTGCCTCTGTGTGACTTTGGGTATGATACTTTAGCCCCTCTGATCCTTTATTTTTTCATCTGAATGAAATGGGGACAATTAATACTTTCTCTGCTTTACCCTGCTGGATTACTGTTAAGTTTAGATGAAATAGTCTGTAAGTATCTTTTGAAAACTATGAAATGTTGCCTAAATAAAAATTTCCATGGCTCTGTGTGTGTACTTTTTGCAAGCTGAAGTGAATAATAATATTACTTTCTGTTTTAAACTCAAATTTTACATACAAAGTATGCTCTATAATTATTTTTCTTGCTCCTTTTGTGTTTACAAAGGGAATCTAATATTCTAGTAATGATTCCAGATTCCTTTATTAGCACAGCTTTTGAATCAGAGATAACAATTGTTTAAAGTTTCATTTATTCGTTTCTTTCATTCAACATATTTTTAAAAATTCTATTCATCCATTCACTCACTCATTCACATTATTCAACAAGTTTTTATTGAGTACCTACTATAGGCAAGACACAAAAAGTGCAAGGGACAAATGAGTGGAGACTTGGTCACTGTCCACAGAAAGCTCATAGGCTGTTGGCAATACAGATACATCATTAAAGGGCCAATTATGCTAAATGTAATCACTGCCAGGATAGACTTGGGAATGAAGCAGGGCACTGTGGAAGGAGTCCATCACAGGGCAGGTGATGTTCCAGGTTGAGACTTAAATGAGAAAAAAAAAAAAAAGATTTTATCAAGACAGTCTAGAGTAGCTGGTAAGGGCAAAATATGGCCAGTGCGGAGAATAGTGTGGTGGGCTGGAGGAGGATGGGGAGGAAGGGGAGCAGCAGGAGAAGCAAGACTGTAGAGAGACCAGTTAAATGGTCATTGCAATTGTCAAGACAAAGTGATACAGGCCTGAGTTAGGCTCGTGGTAATAAAGTTGGAAAAGAGGAGGCCAATTTGACTTATTTAAGAGCCAAAGCTAGAGTGAAAAAGGGGGAGAAAAGGAAGGGAGGAAATCTCATGAAAATAGAAGGGAGACAAGTAGAGGAAGGGGACCAGGGAGAGGGAGGAGAGAAGAGAAAGAAGAAGTACTGGGGGAAAAATCAGTCAAATTATGTTAGTGCATGTACAAATATGAATCTCACTATTATATATAATTGTAATGCATCAATAAACTTTGAAAAATTTTTTTTAACAGAGGTAGGACCAAGAGGATTTATCAGGTACTTAACTGAATACAATGGCCAAGAGAGAAAATTTTCAGTGGCACTGTGTCAGCCTTTCTAATTCTCAGTTAAAAAATGGAGAGTAATAATAACTAATTCAGAGGGTTGCTGAGAGCCTTAAAAGTGCTTGTAAAAGTACACAGAACAGTACAAATAGATTTTCCACAAATATTAGCTTTCTTCCCACTTTCTTTTCTTCTCCTCTGTTCATATGGTAGAAAGGCTCTTCCAAGTCATGAAGACTTTGCTCTTAGAAATACTCTAACTACTAACCTTAGGGTCTGAGGTGTTCAGGAAGCATGTCTCCCATGTGTCTCTAGAGTTTTCGTGATGAGGAAACTTCTGAGTCAGATGAACCATGTTGGGGACTCATGTGGCAATTCTTCTGTTCCTCTACTATCTGAGGAAGCAATTAGAGCTCCTGGTCAGGTTCTGGAGATTCTCAAATGAGGTCTGACAGTGTGGACTCTTGGCCTTTGGGCTGTAGCCTTTAGTTTATGCTGTCCTCACTACAAGCTTCTATGATACAAGCTGATGAGAACTGGGATCCCATGGTTTTCCGAGGTGCCAACAGGGTTGTGCAATCTGTCTCAGTTAGCTTTTTCTTTGCTGAAACCAAAATGCAAATTAGAGGAGGAAAGATGTATTTGGGTTCACAGTTTCCAGGGTTCAGTCCATAGTTGGCTGGCTTCAAGGCAGAAGTATCATAGCACAGCAGAGAAGAAACTCAGGACAACCAGAAAGCAGAGACAGGAAGCATCTAGGAACATATGTAGTTCCAGGGCCACACCCCCCAGTGACCCACCTTCTCCAGCCACACCCTGCCTGCCTGCACTTACAATTCAGAAAGCTCATTTGAATTACTAAGTCAGCAATGGATTTACACACTGATGAGGTTGGAGTCTTTGTTTTTGTTTTTGTAGTACTGGGGATTGAACTCAGGGGCATTCTACAAGGTCGGAGTCTTGATTCAATTATTTTACCTCCAAACATTGCTGTGTCACCAAAACATGCACTTTTTAGGGAGTCATTCCACACCCAAACCATAATGCCATCTTTCCTACTTAAGCTTGGAGCAAATGAAGGATTCATGAATTTCCCTTTTGCATCTACATAAGAGGTTGTTGCTTATCACACTTAGAAGCTTAAACATTTTCTCGTCTTCCCATGATGACCAGAGGCTACTGAGATCTTGAGTACGACTTTAGGAAACACTAAAACACTATCCTGATCCTCCCTTTCCCTTGGTGGATAGAAATGACAAAATCTATAGTGCTTCTTCCCAGTGCCCTGGTTGGATGACCAGGTGCCATTAGAGAAAGCAACCCTCTAGGAGGGACAAAAGGCTGTGTGGCCCCTCCCTGAGGAGGTAGCAACAGACCTTGGGAAAGCAAGTTAACTACAGATGCTTCTGCCTGGAGCGATGTTGATTGAAAACCCTGCAGTCTCAGGAGGCTAAGATAATGAAGAATTTAAGAGCTTACTTAAATGTTCCTTTTATTTCTGGTTGGCATTTCTTGGGTGTTATTGCTGAAAAGGAAGGACTTGTGGATAACATGATATTCTTATACATGAATAGTAATCAATTCGCTCCAGCTTCTCTGGTCACCACACCTGATCAGGTTTTTATGCCTCTTTTCAAAACTAGAGCAGATCTGAAAATTTTTCCAGATTTCCTATTAACTTGGCAGATTAGCACTACAGACTATTTAGATCCTGCGCTCTTGGGAACCCTATTAAGATACACCAGAGCGAAATCATTAATGGTCTGCCTGCAGAAGACCTAAGCTCTGTTTTTGGTCCCTGGCATCTTCTTTCATGATAGAGCCTGGCCTAATGGTGTGAAATAATGTGCCAAGATTTTGAGGGAAATTGAGTTCACCCACAGGAACTCTGGGTTGAAAGGGGATTTCAGTCTCCTGAATGGTGTCTCTCTGGTAGGGAGCAGCTGGGGCATTGACTCTTCACAGCGATTTTCCTGGGCTGCAGGATGGGGAATCATAATTAAACTAGGATGGTTGGAAGATGGTAGCAGTCCTCTCTTGACTCCTCGGCGCTCAGTCCATAGATGCAACCGACATCAGTCTGTGGTCTCATAGGGGGAGAAGTAATTTAGGGTAGTTCTAGGAGCCAAGTTCTAATTGTTCTAATAAAAATTCCCATACAATGAATTCTTAATTATCTGATAATACAGGTCAAGAGAGGATACTGGAGATTGCAGCGCGCAGATAATCTGAAAAGCTCATTTCAGATGCACATTTTCTTTCTTCCTGCAGCATTCATCCTGTGCAGTGAATGTGCCCTCTGATGATAATAGTTCATGTCTACGTGTGGCTCTTTCTTAGAGCTCAGTGATTTTCAAGGATGTCTTTAGAAGCAGATACAGTTTCAAACAAAATCTCCCTGGGAATCTCACTAAACAAAGCAACGAAAGTGCCCTGCCGTGGTGTAACAGGCATAGCAGAGCCAGAGCCCTGTCCCTGGAGGTACCTCATACTCTCCCTATCCTTTATAGCTATGGCTCCTGAGAAGCTGGAACACAGTTCAAAACCCACTCTTTTCCTTCTTCTTGTTTTACATCCTGTGTGTGTGTGTGTGTGTGTGTGTGTGTGTGTGTGTGTGTGTGCATAGAAGTGGTACTGGGGATTGAACCCGGGGGCATTCTATCTCTGAGCTACACCCCAGTCCTATTTTAATTTTTTCTGAAACAGTGTCTCACTAAGTTGCTAAGGGCCTCACTAAATTGCTAAGGCTGGCCTTGAACCTTCAATCCTCCCATCTCAGCCTCCCAAGTACTGATATTACAGATATGCACTACCATAATCAGCTCCCACTGACTGTTGACTCTTGACACACGTGCCCTGTGAGCTAGGTAGGTCAGGAATTCATATTCTTATGTTATAGAGAATGATGGATGCAGGGAGGCTGTGTCACACAGGCAGGAGCAGTGTGGACTGGGACTTGAACTCAATCCATTAGTAGATGCCAATTTTGATGTTCTTTTGGTTTCACTATCACCCCACCATTTGAGAGCTGACATAGACGGACTTAAATCCGTCAAATAGAGAGCCTTCCAAGGTGTTGAATAGCCCTCTCCTCATCCTGGAAGCGACAAGCCAAGCACAGGGCTGATGATGAGAGCCAGGCTGGAGTGAGGGCTGTTCTCCATTTCACTGATCACCTTTAGTGGTTGGAATTTCAATTTCTTAATAATTTCTGTCGCTGCTTGGCGGTGTCTAAATATTTAGGCAGATCTGAGCGGAATGGATGTGTCTGTTTGATGTGTTACATGTACTTGTGCATTCTGGCCGTCAGTCAGGGAGAAATCTGCCACAGAAAGCAGATGTGATCTGACGGTTGCCAAATGCGGTTCTCGCTTTTCCCAGCATTCCCCATGCCTCCTGGAAGCAGGACCTGGATTCTGCCTTTGGACCATGGACTCCTGGAGAACTTGACTGACATTTACTGTCCACACTCATTTTCTGTGAAAATTTGGGCATATTCATGGCTTCAATCACCTTCCCAGACTCTGGTCAGATTTGGATTCTCTTCCCTTAGCCCTAGTTTAAGCTCCAGCATTCCATTGATAATTGCCTACTGGACAAGTATACTGTAATTGGAAGCATCCAAACCTGCAAAGTCAAAATTAAATTAATTTCTGACCAGAACAGTGACCCCTGAACTCCCTATCTTGAATAATGCTGCTACCATTTGCCTCCTAACAAAAGCAGAAAACTCAGTTTTCTGGAACCATTCTTCTCCCTTGCCATCCACTTTACTCTACCAAGTTGCTCAGATTCAACATTTTTAATATATCTCCTCTCTCTACCTTCCCTTTCCCACCTCAATTCCCATGGTCTTAGTTCAGTCCCTCATCATCTTCCTGCCCCTCAATTGTGATGACATACTGGTTATTCCTCCAGTTGTTCTAATTAGTCTCTTTCTCTCATAGATTCATTATCTATGCTGCCCCTACACTTGACCTTTCTAAGAGTGTCTCCATACAGAAGCCCTGCACAGTCTACCCCTAATCCATCTCACCAGCCTCATCTCCCATCGGACAACTCTGTTCTTTTTTCTTAGCTCCTGTATCCATTCAGTCAGAAATTCCTCCCATCTTTTTAATGAAATTCGTCTCATAGTTGCCCCTGCTGTGCTCCCCCATTGCATTCTGCAAGTGTGGTGCTGAGCCTCATTCTTCCTTGTCTGCACTAGTGCAGTTGTCTGAGATTTCAACTCTTCTTTTTTCTTTTTTGTGGTACTGGGGATGGAACCTGGGGACATTCTACTTCTGAGCTACACCCCCAGTCCTATTTTGTATTCTTTATTTTGAAACAGGGTCTCACTAAGTTTCAGAGGGCCTCACTAAGCAGCTGAGGCTAGCTGCGAACCCAGATCCTCCGGTCTCAGCCTCGCAAAAGCTGGGATTACAAGCATGGGCCACCACACCCCGCTTTTCAGCTCTTCTGTGGTCCACTTTCAAGCGCTGGGATTACAGGCGTGCGCCACCACGCCAAGCCCTGTGGTCCACTTTCATGTGTTTTTTTCTAATATATCGATACATTTATTATTACAACTTTATATTATATACTTAATATTTGGCACAATGATCTCTACTTCCTTCTCTCCTCTCTTCCCTTCTCTTCCTCCCTCTTGCTATTTACTCATTATTTTCTAGTTTCAAAATTGCCTTACTATTTATGCATCTTCATTTTATATATTTATATACGTGTGTACAAAATTGTATATAGAAACACACATATATACACATACATATATAATACATATGTATTTAATAACTTAAGATATCACTGAAATTACATTAGATAGATTAATTTGGAGGAGAAATAACCTCTGTATAAGTTTGAATCTTGCCATCCATGAACATGTTATATCTTTTCATTTGTGCATAAACATTTATGTCCTATAATAGTTTTAAGCTTTTTTATATAAATTTCCTCCCTTAGGTTAATTCTTAGATCCTTTAGTACTTTGGTGCTATTATAAATAGTATTTTGTTTTATATTATATTTTTCCTCTGGCTCTTGCTGACCTAGAGGATGCTTTCTTGTACTCTTCTAGTTTTAGAACCTAGTTTATATAGGCTTCATAAAATGAGTTGGGCAGCTTTTGATTCTTGAAGTTTTTCTGAAACCCTTTGATAACATTGTGATTACTCATTCCTTAAAAGTTTAGTAAAATTTACCTGAAGTGTATGTTTAGGTAGAGAGTCCTTGGTGATCACTTTAATTTGCAATAGTTGATTAAAATATCGTTGAATCAAATAGTTGTTCCATTTTTTCTTGTCTCAATAATTTTGCCTGAGGAAGGTCTCTCCTCCATTTTTATCTATGTTATCAAACTTATTAGCATATAGTTTTTCATTATATTCTTCCCCTATGTTTAAAATCTGTCTTTAGTTATTTTCCCCTTTTAGTCTGCATTTTATTTATTTGTATCCTATCACTTTTTTCTCATTACTTTTACCAGAGATTTGTCTAGATATAAATACACATTTATTTTATTTTATTTTATTTTTTTGCTGTACTGGAGATTGAACTCAGGGGCATTCTACCTCCGAGCTACACCCCCAGTCCTATTTTTTATTCTTTATTTTGAAACCGGGTCTCACTAAGTTGTGGAGTGCCTCACTAGGTAGCTGAGGCTGGCCGCGAACCCGGATCCTCCGGTCTCAGCCTCCCGAATGCTGGGATTACAAGCGTGCGCCACCACGCCCGGCTAGATACAGAATTTTTAAAAGAAAAAACCTGTTGATTTCATTTTCTTTCTTTATTGTTTTAAACTTTTTTAGTTAATGACTTAATTCATTGCTTTTTGGTCAAGGGCATTTTCTAAGACTGTCTCTTGTAAGTTAAAGTTCTTACTAGCCTGTTCACCCAAGAATATCTTCATTGAATCTTCACATTTATTTATTTATTTATTTATTTATTTATTTATTTTTATTTTTCAGTACTGGGGATGGAACCCAGGGGCATTCTACCTTCGAGCTATATCCCCAGCCCTATTTTTTATTCATTTTTTGAAACAGGGTCTCACAAAGTTACAGAGGGCCTCACTAAGTAGCTGAGGCTGTTTGTGAACCCGGATCCTCCAGTCTCAGCCTGGGATTGCAAGCATGTGCCACCATGCCTGGCTGAATCCTCACATTTAAATGGATAGTTTAGCTCCAGATTAGAAGTCCTTTTATTTTTCACTCCTTGGAAGTAATGCTCCATTGACTTCTTGATTTGAGTCTCAACTGAGAAATCTGATGTCAGCCTTATTTATGTTACTTTGTATGTCATATATTCTCTTTCTGTGTGATTTTAGAATTATCTTTTGAATTTGAAGTTATTACATTATACTATAAATCCTAGAGGAGTTTCTTTTTTTCTTTGCTCCTTCCTTCCTTCCTTCCTTCCTTCCTTCCTTCCTTCCTTCCTTCCTTCCTTCCTTCCTTCCTTCCTTCCTTCCTTCCCTGCATTGTACTAGCCTTTTCATCTAAAATTTTTAAAAATTTCAGTTGAACAACTTTTACTCTGGGAATTTTAGGTCATTATTTAACCATTCATCATCTCCCATATCAGTTTTCTACTGATGAACACATAATACATTTCCCCAAAATGTAGTGGCTTAAGAGAACTAACACTTACTTCATATGATTCTGTGAGTTGGCTGGATGGTTCTGTTGATTTCAAGAAGGCATAATTGTATGGCTGCTTTCAGCTGAAGAGGATCTGGGGACTGGGCTTACCTGGACAACTGGGATGACAAGGCCTCTCTGTGATCTCTCATCCTAAAGGAGGCTAGACTCAGATTCCTCACTGAGTCAGGCCAGTGCTTGACACAAGTGCTTACTAAGTTTGTGTTTCATCCAATTTACAGATGCCCCATTGGTCAAAATAAGTCATGTGATCATGTGTATCTCACCCTACCCCAAGGCACATGTATTTACATCTTTTGCTCCCATCATGTTTATTGTTATCCCATTGGTCAAAGTAAGGCAAATTATGGCACCTGGCATCAGTGTGAGGGGCCACTTATTGTGAGGGGTATGATTCACCAGAGATCAAAGAGTTGCAGTCTAGCACATCTTCCTCTGTTTCCCTTTCTTCTTTCCTTCTGAGTCTTCTATTACATAGATGTTAAATTTCCTACTCTATTCTTCTCCATTTTATTTCTTTCTGATACCTTGCCAGATAGTTCCTCAGCCTAGTCTTTTGTTCACAAATTCAAATTTGTGTGTGTGTGTGTGTGTGTGTGTGTGTGTGTGTGTGTGTATGTGTGTGATACTGGGGATTGAACTCAGGGGCATTTTACCTCCGAGCTACACCCCCAGTCCTATTTTTTATTCTTTATTTGGAAACAAGGTCTCACTAAGTTGTGGAGTGTCTCACTAGGTAGCTGAGGTTGGCCTCGAACCCGGATCCTCTGGTCTCAGCCTCCCAAATGCTGGGATTACAAGCGTGCGCCACCATACCTGGCTCACAAATTCAAATTTTTTTTTTTTTTTTTTTGCGGTACTGGGGATTGAACTAAGGGGCATTCTACCTCCGAGCTACACCCCCAGCCCCTTTTTATTCTTTATTTTGAAACAGAGTCTCACTGAGTTGCGGAGTGCCTCACTAGGTAGCTGAGGCTGGCCGCGAACCCGGATCCTCCGGTCTCAGCCTCCCGAATGCTGGGATTACAAGCGTGCGCAACCACACCCGGCTTCAAATTTTTATTCATTCTAGTTCTCTCTTGAATTAAGTTCCTTAATTAAACCACTATATTTTTCTTACCTGATTTTTTTTACTTGATCCTTTAAAAAATTATTGTGTTCACTTGATATTAACGATATCTCTTTTTGAGGGTATATGTTGTGCTTCTTTCATTTTTTAAAAATCCATCTATCCCATTTTGTATGGATAATTAACTTTATTACCTTTCTTTAATTAGCAGTTGCATTCTTCAGTTATCTGGCATTTTTTGCTGTAATTTCATTTCCCCCTATAGGTGTTAGGTATTTGGCAGGATATCCAGCTTAGAGGGGAGAATCCTAAACTCAGACGTTCATTTGTGTCATTCCTGCTGATTTCAAGGAGGGTGGGAAGGGTACTCCAGGGCAGAGACTCAATGGATCAGACCCTGGTTTGACCATTCCAAAGTGCTCTCTATTTTAGTCAGTTTCCCATCGCTGTGGCCAAAATACCCAACAAGGACAACTTAGAGGAGGAAAGATTGATTAGGGCTCACAATTTCAGAGGTTTCAGTCCATAGAGCAGGTTCTGAAGCATAAATGGCCACAGCAGCGGCAGAATACACAGAGGGACACTGCTCTTGTGTCGTGGAGTCCAGAAGCAGAAGGAGACAGGAGGCCCATGGACATACACAGATCCCAAGGCCACACCCCCAATAAGCCACCTCTCCAGCCACACCCCACCTGCCTCTGTTACCACCCATTAAATCCATTCAAATTATTAATCCATCAATGGGTCTATCTACTGTTGAGATTAGAACTCTCATGATTCAGTTTTTTCACCTCTGAGCATGTATTGCATTACCAATACATGAGCTTTCCCAGGGGACATTCTATACCTAAACCATAATGCTGTCTCTGTATGAGGTAGCCCCGCCCCAATAATCTAAGTCCCTACACCTCTGTGCTAGGCACTGGTTTTGTTTTTGTTCTTGTTTTCCACCCCCGCCTCCCCCGCCCCCCCCCACACACTTAGGCATTTCATTCCCTTGACAGGAAGGCAGAAGGAATGGACATCCTGGTGTCCCTTTGCTTCTGTCGCTGTCCATTCATTCCTGTTCTCAGCAGGCTTCCAGAGTCACATGATGCGATCCCTCTGCTGTCCTTGAACTTAATCTTCCTGTCTCAGTAATGTCAGAGCAGGCAAGGATTCAGCCAGAGCACTTGTCTATGGGGAAAATCATTTAAAAAGTTTTCTGCTATTTTGATCCTCCCGCTCAATGGGGTGTTGGCCTCTTGCCAGTTATAAACCACCACCTCATAGATTCGGCTGGGTCTGTTCAAGTGATCACCTTTGTAGAACCCCCTTCTTTTAAGGCTGTGTATTATCAGTCATTATGAGTCCCCAGCCTCCACACTGCATTCTTTATCTTCCCTCTGCTTGACACCAGTAAGGCAGTTTTACTTGGCGATCGTCCTCATTCTCTGACATTTTGAAGTTTATGGGGATACCTTGATACCTGGTTTTGTTGAAGATGTTATCTGCGGATGACTTTGTTTTGTTATTTTCACTGCTGAGTTTCTATGTGTTGAGGAACATCAAAGAGATTGGGGGAGAAAAAAAAAAAGCTCCATCTGGATACATGTCACACTATACATTTGTCCAAATGCTTAGAATGCACACCACCAAGAGTGAACCCTAGCCTAGACTATGGACTTTGGATGACGATGATGTCTCAGTGTAGGCTCCTCCACTGGAACAAATGTCCCTCTCTGTTGATAATGGGCCAGGCTGTGGGGCTGTGCATATGGGGGGATGGGTATCGGGGACATCAACTGATCTCTCGAGTCCCTCCACTCTGTGTCTCCTTCTTACGCAGCCCTGTTACTCATTCCATGCATAGCCCTCTCTCTCGGAGAACAGCTGAGGCTCCTCTCTGCCTCTGCCTTTGCAGAGGATGTTTCCTCAACCCTGAATGCCCCAAGTCTTCCCCTTGGACTATTCTAGTCTTCAGTTCACCAAGGACCAGTTCACATGGTGCCTTATCCAAGACCTCCCCTCCCAGCCTCTCTTACTCCAACATCTCACCACTAGAAGCAGCTACTTGTATTGAGCACTTGTACTGAAAGGCCAGGCACAGCTGACAGTGGTGGCATACACTTGTGATCCCAGTAC
The DNA here is from genome assembly GCA_004027655.1 of Graphiurus murinus. Classification (NCBI taxonomy): domain Eukaryota; kingdom Metazoa; phylum Chordata; class Mammalia; order Rodentia; family Gliridae; genus Graphiurus; species Graphiurus murinus. The sequence goes on from PVLC010011056.1 coordinate 33,604, forward strand.
TTGAGGGGCTGAGACAGGAGAATTGCAGGTGCGAGGCCAGCCTCAGCAACTTAGCCAGACTTTGTTTCAAATAAAAAATAAAAAGGTCTGGGATGGCCGGGCGTGGTGGTGCACGCTTGTAATCCCAGCATTCGGGAGGCTGAGACCGGAGGATCCGGGTCGCAGCCAGCCTCAGCTACCTAGTGAGGCATTCCGCAACTTACTGAGACCCTGTTTCAAAATAAAGAATAAAAAATAGGGCTTGGGGTGTAGCTCGGAGGTAGAATGCCCCTGAGTTCAATCCCCAGTACAACAAAAAAAAAGTCTGGGATGTAGCTTGGAGGTAGAATGCTCTTGGGTTCAGTCTCCAGTACCAATAAATAAACAAATAAATAAATGCTAGGCATTGCTAAGTGTGCTGCATACATTGTCCTACTTAATACAACAACCCAACAAGATACAACCACCATTCCATTTTATAGATTAGAAAACACATACAAGGTAACACAGTGGCAAAATTAGGATTCAAACCTACATCATGTCACTATGTCTTCAGAGAATGCCTTCTCTATCATTTTATTACATAGTATCTCAGTGTTTTTCTAATGAATATCCTTCCAAATGTTTCTTTTTCTTTCTAGATGTAAAGATGCATGCTGCCCCACATAGATAGAAAGAAGGTTTGCATAAGTTTTATCTACTATTGGCATAAACCACTCCCTTGATTCTTAAAGTTACTGGCTACAGAACCAGGAGCAGTCCTGTCTAGTTTTGTCTTCTGACTGGATTTTAAATTCCTTGATGTCTTTTTGTTTCTGGGTAGCCCCCTTCACTGCAGTTAGCTCAATCCTGAGCACTCAGCGGGTGCTTTACAAATGCTCACTAAGGGAAAAAGTGAGGCTAATTTGCAGATGAGGTTGCAGTAGGTTGTCACCAAGGCCAAGAAGGGGAAGAGAAATGTCTGTTCTCCTTCCATGGTCACTCACTTCTAGGTGACTTTGAGCACAAAACTTGGGTGAGGAGGTTAAGTAATGATCCTCCTGTCCCTGTAACTGTAGAGGAAGGCCAGACGTATTTGTCTTGGTCATCGGCACACCTCCTGGGGAGGGAGGCTTGGAGAGAAGGGCGATCACATCTATCAACTGCTCAGAGCTTCCTGCAGAAGCCAGACCACGCGTGTACCAAGGGTAATTGCCAGGGGAAGGAGCAGGGCAGGAACAGGGGAGCCGGTCCTTGTGCTCACCCAGCAGGATGCGAAGAATTCAGCTGGGTTCTTTTTATAGTTTCAATCATCCCTGGTAATGAAGATTCTGCAATTAGAACTCAGCTGGCAGTTGTGTTGGGGATGTGAGAGGCAGAACAGAATCCTGGGTCTGCAGGAGGGCAGGCCTGTTTGTCAGGGAGGCTTGAAGGCACCCCCGGGATGAGGACGAGAGCTATTTTTACAGACTCTTTCCTAGCCGCAATCATGCCTTAAATAAGTTCCACTTGGGCATTACAACTTTGACATTTTCCACAGACTGCACTCAGTTCTCAATTATCTGTACCAGTGGAGGAGGGTATTAATATAGATAATAGAAAACAGCGACGTCTCATTTATTTAGGCTACCACTAGTAGGCAATTCATGATAATTTCACCTGGGCTTGACTGGTGTTTACTTGTGTACTACCTGCAAACAAGACATTTGCTGAAACATGTTCTAAGTGGATTAGCCTGCGTAGGAAGGTAAACTGCTTTCAAACACTTAAGCAGAATGATAGGTAAATTTTTACTGAGCACTTGCTATGGGCAGAATGATAGGTAAATTTTGCTTAAGCAGAATGAGAGGTAAATTTTTACTGAGCACTTGCTATGGGCTGGGCACTATGCTCACCCCTTTATGTATGTTATTATCCATAATTCACTTACACATCTTACTAGGTAGACACTTACATGAGCCATATTTCACAGGTAAGGAAGTGGACCTCTTGTCCAAGTTCTCATAGCTGGGAAGCAGCAGATTCTGGCTGTAAACCCCAACAGACCTGACTCAGCCACTCCTGCGAGAGCATGAAGCAATAAACTGGTTTGAAACCAGCCTCCTCTAATCACCAAGCAGTGCTGGTCGCCTCTGCATAGCATTGCTGTTAGCGACTGAAGAGATTGTCATTGCTGTTTAAAAATCTTTTAAGTAAAGGATGGGGAAGCATCCCTTTCTTGATGAATTATGAAATGCTTTTCTCATTCCTTGCTTGTATGCCTGCCTCCTGGTCCCTTCTCTATTGAATTTAAGACTCTCAGTAAGACTCCTACACTCTGACAACTGAAATGTTATTATAAAAACAGAAAACACATCTGCTCAAACTGACATCTCCCTCCTAACAAACTTATCTGACGAGCCACATGCTGCTGCTAGAGTCACCGATGGGGACTGTGGGCGGGGCCGGTGCTCCTAGCCCTTCTTCAGGGGTCAGTTCTGAGGTCCCATGAAGAAAGCCGAATGTCCAGTGTGGGACGGTGGAGGACCACGTGAAAATAAGAAAAAGAGAAAGGAAGAAAGAAAACTCATTACTCCCAACTGTGCTCCCACAGTTGTACAATACAACAATCTATTTTATACTTTTTATAGGAGGGGACATATGGATGGGCCTACTCTCAAGTGTGTGAACTAAATCCAGTCACGTGCAGAACAGCCCTGCTCTGTGGGTATATATTACTCTTATCAAACGTGCCAGTATCCTAGATCACATGTAACCATCACAAAAGATGAGTACACACACACACACACACACACACACACACACCCACTGAACCTAAAATACTGGAAAATTCCATTTATCTGATACCCTAAGCTCATAAGTCAATAGTCAAAACGTAAAATGTGAAGTCCCGTCTATGCTTTTTTTTTTTTTTTTCTTTTTGGTACTGGGAATTGAAACCAGGGGTGTTCCACCTCTGAGCTACTCCCACAATCCTATTTTATTTCTTATTTTGACACAGGATCTTGCTATGTTGCTGAGGGTGTTGCTAACTTGCTGAGGCTGGCCTCTATCCAACCTGCAATCCTCCTGTCTCAGCCTCCCAAGTATTGGGATTACAGGTGTACTCCACCATTCCTGATACAACAAGCTTTAATTGATGATATTTAGTGCCAATCTCCTAAAAATTGATAAGCTAGTGATGTTTCCTTCTGAAGACTGGATCAGAGTAAATCAACGCTTAGAGATTCAAATAGCTACTCTTGGAATAAGAGATTTGGGATGCGTCACTAGTAACACACACATACACACACACACAACACACACATACTCAAGAATTTTATTAAAGGTAATAAAGCAGTTTGAAGAAAGATCTCTTCGGCCTCAAGTTGAATTTTTAGTTTTTCAGAAAACAGAAAGAGAATCCTAAGTATGGTTTTAAATACAATGAACTCAGCATCTCCCACTGAACACATTATCCTAAACAAAACTTTACTATTTGGTTGACTTCATCTCTGATAGATTTCACCTCTAGTAGATTCTCCGTATTCTTCCACCAATCATATTACATTCATTAGATATGAAGCAGAATATAAATTAATTTTAATTCAAATAAATATATGATAGAAAAATCTAAATGAAAAGGAACCACTAATTGCATTCCAAGGACAATTATCTAAAGTCTGTGATCACCTACTGTTTTGAATGATATGTGCTCATCAATGCTCACTGCCATTTGTGAGGGTAATTAAGAGCTGGCTGTCCATCACTGATCCATGATAAATACTGGCATGCACATATGCAGAAGTTGGGACAACATTGATCTACTTGTCTGATGTCATGGTAAGTAGATGGGGGGGGGGGTGTGAGTTCAGGCCTGGACCAGGCATAGCAGTGGTGGGCCTGGCATTTGACTGCATCCTAGGTGAGAGGGTAGGGAGCCAGGATGTGAGGAATGATCTGAAGAAGCAAGGTGAAGGGGGGAATTGAAGAACAAGAACTAGATCCAACAGTGGTGGGAACAGAGGGCGGCCAGTAGCCAAAGACAAAGTAAAGATTCACAGAGAGGTACCACCAGCCCATATGGCAGCATTTTGGGAATCAGAAAACAAATGTGTCTCTGAGTGGATGCAGCATAGTGGCAGAGTTCGTGGCTAGGCAAGCACACCCCAGACTCTGGGTGCTGCTGTTCAGGGTGCAGCCTGCACAAGCACAGATGATTGTCCTGAAGTCAAAGCAAAGAACCTGGAAAGATACTCTGAAGGATAAGCTGGGAGACTTTGGGAAGATGTTATAAAAAGAAAATTAAGAATAATATATACTTAGCATTAAATATATATATGAAGAAATCAAAGTAAAAATCCTTATTTCCCTCAAAGCAACCACTGTTGAAATTTTTCTGAGTATTCTAGAAAAAAAATTTATGTCTAGCATAAAATTTACATATAGCATTTATATATTATCAAGTGTATATATAGTCCCCAATCATTTTTGTATTTGCCTAACATGTTCCTATTATACATACTTTCTGCACCTTGCCTTTCTCACTAAATATATTTTGAAGTAGTTTCATATCTGTGTATGCTAACCTACTTTTTTCTCTGTATTGGATACACAGAATTCTACACCATAGATGTGCTCTATTCAACCAGTCTTTTGTTATTGGCTATTGAGGTTCTTTCTGGTCTCCTTCTGCTTTGATACTTCATTAAGTGTCCTTTTATATCTTTCTTGGTCTATGGGCTAGGTACAGAGAGTGGAATGGAATCACAGTGCTGTGTCCAGCTTGGGTTACTGAGCTAAGAACCATGGTAGGAGCTTGACCTGATATATCTCCTGTCTTCAGCAAACTCGTCCTACTGATGGTGGCTGATGCCAGATGGGTGCTGGGGGTAGAAGGACATGGATGACACATTCGGAAGCACATATCTCACTTCTCCTGGTTTGACACAGATGGTGGCTGCCTCTTTGCAGACAGCTCATGAGTGATGCATGATGGACTCACTCCTGCAGTGCTGATGCTCACGCCCCAGTCTTGAGCTGGAAAAAGACCTTGCTCTTACTTTACACCCCTGGCTGGGTGATGAAGCGAGTAACGTCAACAAACAGAGCTTTGAGAATACAGACCTTGAGCGGCCTCTGTGGATCAGCCCCGCTTGGCAGGCTCATTTCCAAGAGAACAGGGCTTTTGAGAATTCCTTTGGCGCTGGGGTTGCAGTCCGTTTTGGAGCTTGTGTGCTCTGTTTCTCCTTCCCATGGAGAGTGGCCCAGTGGGCTGAATTATGCATGGCTCTGCTTCCAAGATTTCCCCAAATGAGAATTTGAGGAAGAAGTTACACTAATGACCTTCCTTCTTCTTGAAGGTTCAATCAAATGATAGGAAAGCAATCTGCATAGTAATTACAACAGCCCTCCACGTGCATCCCTGGGCCCCAGTGGAGAAGAACATGGAAGTCATATCTATAATGAGATTCAGACCCATCAGCTTCTGAATCTCAGGGAGGTTAATTCGGGCTATGCAGTCACAGTCAGAAGTGGCAAAATAGATAATATACCGGTCACTGCGACAACTCACATTGTTCTTCTCAACTGTAGAGAGCAACAGGGAAGAAGCTGTCACCTGGCTGGTGTCACAAGGCTGGTGCTGGCAGGGCTCTCAGTCTGAGACTGCTTGGTAAGTACTTTATGGAGGTAATCCTGGCCGTTCTGAACGGTGAATGGAAGCCACGTCTTTTCCAGCATCTGAACAGGAAATCCAATGGGCAGAGTCTTTGCCTGAAATCCTCAAGTCAAAGAATTACAAGATTAATGGATGGTTCTGTGCTGATGAGTTATACGTGGGAAGAGTCAGGGGGACTTGGGGGGAGAAGTACGCACCCCTAACTTTGAGAGTGCCCACCCACCCCATAGACCCCTATTGGCACTTCTGTCCACCAGAATGTGATGCTGGGGGAACTTAATCTCATGACCCAGGCATTTCTCATGTTCTTATTGATTGCCCCAATGAAATTATATGAAGTCTTTTCTTTCCCAGATTAAGTAATGCTTACCTTTTTAAAGAAGAAATTAATCATTCAATCCTTGGGTTCTAATGGTAGCTAAAGAAGTACAACCTTAAGTCTACAGTCTGGGGGCATTCAGCAGGATTCCCAGGATGCTCCCAGGAGTCCCTTTTGCTTCTCCATTGCTGAGTTACCTCCATCCTGCTCAAGGCTAGCCAAGAATGAGGCACTGGCCACTAGATCTGCACATTGTCCAGCTGGGCCTCAAGAAGTGAGTCCTGGGGGTACAGTACAGTGGTAGAGCACTTGTTTCGCATGTGCCCTGGGTTCTAGCCCCAGCACTGCAAGAAAAAAAACAAAAAGTAAACAAAACAAAACAGAAGTGAAGCCAGGTGTGGTGACTATAATCCCAGTATTTGGGAGGAAACAAAACTAAACAAATCAAAAACAGAAGTGAAGCCAGGTGTGGTGGCTGTAATTTCAGTTCTTGGGAGGCTGAGATAGGAGGATCGCAGGTTCGCAGCCAGCCTCAGCAACTTAATGAGATCCTCCACAATTTAGTAAGACCCTGTTCCAAAATAAAAGAATAAAATAGGGCTGGGGGTGTACCTTGGAGGTAGAATGCCCCTGGGTTCAATCCTCAGTACCACAACCAACCAAAAAAAAAAACTGGAAGTGAGTTTTATTTCTTGTTTGTTTGTTTACTCCAAACAAGTGCTTCAGCCCCAGCAAGATTTTGGAAAAAAATTTTTTTTCCTCAGAGCCTCAACACAACTCTTGTCTTTGTGAGCTTGAGGTTCTGCTTGGTCCTTGTGTTGGTGTCACATGTGAGGTGGGTGTGTGTGGTAGTGCTGAGTGGCTACCAGTGATTCCACATAAGATACTGCTGCTGGCTGGCACTGCTGGATTTCACCCTATATTACTTGTTTTATCTTTGTGTGTGTGTGTGTGTGTGTGTGTGTGTGTGTGTGTACCCATTCCCATCTCCTTTCCAGAGAGTTGGGCTATTTCCAAACTGTTACACAAGGTATTTGTTTCTTGTGGCTACTATAACAAACATCCACAAATGTGGTGACATGGACCAACAGAAATGAATTCTTAAATTCTGGAAGCCGGAAGTCTGAAGTCTGTATTGCTGGGCCAAAACCAAGGTGCCAGCAGGGCCCATTACAACTACATGTTCTAAGGAGGAGTCCATTCCTGGCCTCTGCCAGCTTCTGGTAGCTACTGGTATTTCTTGGCTGTGGCCATCTTTGCTCCAATCCTGAAGGCACACATCTTCAAATCTCTCTGCTGTCTTTATGTCACCTTCTCCTCTGTGTATGTGTCTAATCATAAGGATATAAGTGACTGTATTTGTATTTGAGGCCTACCCAGATAATCCAGAATAATATTAAGTTGTTATCCTTAATTTAATCACACTACAAAGACCTTTTTCCAAATAAAATAACATTCCAGTTTCTAGGGATTAGGACCTATATTTCTGTTATTCTGCTTACTAAAAGATGCTTCTCTATATTTGTTATATTGCTACACATGCACGATAGCATTTTGCTTCTATTTTTATTTTTAATTTTTATTTTGGCACTAGGGATTGAACCCAGGGGCATTTGGTTGTTGTTGTTGTTGTTGTGTGTGTGTGACTGGGAATTGAACCCAGAAGCACTCTACCTCTGAACTACATCCCTAGACTGATTTTTATTTCTTTTGGAAACAAGTTCTCACTAGGTTGCTGAGAACCTTACTAAATTGCTAAGGCTGTCCTCAAACCTGTGATCCTCTTGTCTCAGCCTTCCAAGTACTAGGATTACAAGCATGCATCACCATGCCTGGCTGAACACAGGGGAATTCTATGCTGAACTATACCTAGAGGCCTTTTAAATAGTTTCTAAATTTTGAAACAGAATCTTACTAAGTTGCTAAGAGTCTCACTAAGTTGCTGAGGCTGGCCTTGAACCTGTGATCCTCCTACCTCAGTCTCCCAAGTATTAGTATTATAGGTGTGTGCCACCATGCCTGGATTACAAATTATTCTTTTTTTTTTTTTTTTTTTTTTTGCTGTACTGGGGATTGAACCCAGGGGCATTCTACCTCTGAGCTACACCTCCAGCCCTATTTTTTATTCTTTATTTTGAAACAGAGTCTCACTAAGTTGCTGAGGGCCTCACTAAGTAGCTGAGGCTGGCTGCAAACCTGCGATCCTCCTGTTTCAGCCTCCCAAGTATTGGGGATACAAGCATGTGCCACCACACCCAGCTACAAATAATTCTTTAATTGAATCAAACCTTCATTGGAATGAGCCCTAGATGCTCAAGAAATAAGCCCGTGTGAATTAACTGGACAAGTAGCTCACACCAGAAATCCCACTTCAAAGGGGGCTTGTTAGACACAGTACCAGGCTTTTTCTATACTCTGCCTCACTGAACGCTCACTCTAAGTTTGCCAACTACTGGAGTGAACCCCAAAAGAAGAAATGAAAAGAGAATGAGGTGACCGAGTAAAAGAGGAAGTAGGAAAGCAGATTGGGGTTGTTTTCCCCTTGCTCAGAAGGTGGAGGATGAAATCAAAGCCTCAGGGGAATGAACCAGAACACTGGTTCACATTCCTTCTGCTCACCCACTCATCACATCCTATTTATGTGAACAAGTAGGTCCCAGGGACACAGAAACCTCTGTATGGTGGCCATGGGGACACAGTGCATGTCTAAAATTAGCCACCGGACAGGCAAGTTCTTCTTAATGACCAGTCATGAATTCCAGTTTTCCCTTGAGTCTGTATCTTCGGGCTTTCGTGGTGTACATGATATATTTATGAATCAACAGAACACACCTCAGTTTCACTCAGGAGAGATGAACTGGCTTTGACTTTTGCAGATAACAACAACAAGCATCCAAGAAGAATCTGCAGTTTGGGGCTAAAGAAAGAAAAATGCTTAGATTCAGAAGAAGATTGGGACTATCAAGAATGTAGAGTTAGCCGGGCGTGGTGGCGCACCTTATAATCCCAGCATTTGGGAGGCTGAGACTGGAGGATCCGGGTTCGCGGCCAGCCTCAGTTACCTAGTGAGGCACTCTGCAACTTAGTGAGACCCTGTTTCAAAATAAAGAATAAAAAAATAGGGCTGGGGGTGTAACTTGGAGGTAGAAAGCCCCTGAGTTCAATCCTCAGTATCGAAAAAAAAAAAAAAAAAGTATGTAGAGTTGCTGGATGACCAGGGGCAGAGGAAGTTAGCAGACCCACCAGGTTGGGAGAGTAGTGTGTTAGCCAAGGACACGTAATCATTGATTGCACAAGGAGAAGCACTCGAACTATGGGAGTAAAGCTGAAACAGCCAGGTAGGAGGACTATCGCCTATCCTTCAGTTTCTATCGTAATTGCCTTCTATGATAAAAAGACTCTCGGCCCCTTCCTAGATTGTTTCCTCCAGCTTCTGATCTGGGGTGAAGGCCTCTCCCCATTGTCATATGCTGACTCCTAGAGCTTCCTGAAAAGAGACTGACCGGAAGTGGGCGCTCTCCCAGAGTGCTGGGCTGCTTTCAATCTAGCACTGCTCTGCTGTCTGACTGCTTTTCTCTTTGAACTTCCTTATCACCAGTCCCACCCAAATCTTAAGTTCTTCCTCTCCTCCCAGATTCTGCCAACTTCCTAGATGGTATGTATACAGACAACCCCTGTTAGACCTCACCATGCTGGTGACTCTGTGCCTGCCAGTGTCACATGTGACCCAGTTATTAAGCCCACCGGAGACTCCTCGGTCCTTAACTTCCTTTCTGTGTATCTCTGGAATTTGACCTTTTTGGCCACTCGCCCCTCTGCAAGTCTCTTCACCTGGTTTCCACGGTTCCCTACTAGATCTTCTCTCTGGATGTTTCTTCTATACCTCCTTCACGAACGTTCTTTCTCATCAGGCGTGGTAATCCTTCAAGCTTCTCTCCTCAAATTGATTTCTCGCTTGTCTGTGAATTATCCTATTCATTCCCATGGTTTCAATTACTATCAATACAATATTAGATGATTCCCAAATATTTCTCTCCAGCTCACCTCCCTCCCTTGAGCCCCAGACGTGCATATACAACTATTTACTGAACATTTCCACTCATGTATTTTTCCAACACTTCAATTTCAACCTATTCAAACTGAACCCACTCTCTACCACTCCAAGCTACCTCCAATCCTGTATATTTTTATCATTGATTTATGTATGATTATTACTATTAGTCCCATTATGAACCTTTGAATTCATTATTCTTATTGTTATTCTCAAATAATTTTATTGAAGTGTAAAATGTTCAAATATCCTAAATGAATAGCTTGATAAATTATCAGCAAGTGAACATAAACTAATCATCATCCAGGTCTAAAAGCAGAACATTTATAAATCTCTCAAAGCCTATCTTATGAATTGTTTTGTGTGTGTATGTGTGTCGGGGGTGTACTGGTAATTGAACTCAGGGACATTCTACTTCTGAGTTACACTCCCTAGCCCTATTTTATTTTTTATTTTGAAACAGGGTCTCGATAAGTTGCTGAGTCTGGCCAGGAATCTATGATCTTCCTGCCTCAGCTTCCCAAGCACTGAGGTTACAGGCGTGCACCACCACACACAGTACCCCCTCCTCTTATAGGTAACCTCACATCACAAATTAGTTTTGTCTATTTTCCAATTTTATGAAAACAGCACAATAGAGAATGTGTCCTTTGTATTTGGCTCATTTGCTTAAGTTTGTGAGATTTGTTCAAATAACATCTCTAGCTGCAGGTTCATTCATTTCTGTTTTTGTGCAGCGGTCCATTCTGTGAATGTGCCATCATTTATTTGCTCACCCTATAACTGATGGACATTTGGACTGCTACTAGTTTGGAAATATCATGGATGCTATTTGAGCATTTTAGTGCGTATCTTTTGGCACATTTAACTCTGCAAGCGTCTGTCCTTTTGTCTGTCATCCGTAATGCTTTAATTAATGACTCATCAAATCCATGAATCACACAAGTACATTAGACAGCAAAGGAAAAATTCAAAAAGCTCTTGATATGTTGTAATAATTGGCCCAAAGGAATGAAGTTAAATTGAACAGAGATAAATATAAAAATTTCCATTTCAGTTTAACAACTGTGTTATTGCATTCAATATTTATGAGTTAGACCTGAAAAGATCTAAATATCCAATAATATGGTAATGATGAAGTAAATTATTATTTATCTTCTGAGTGAAATACCACACAATATCCCAAAATGAAAATTTTGGTTGTTTAAGCATAAGAAAAATATTTAAGATCTATTGCATTAAAAAACACAAATTATATGGAGAACATGATTATAACTTAATCACACATATCCATGGCAAAACTTTGATAAAATGAAAAAAAACCTAGAATGATGAGATTAGAAATTAAATTTACTTTCAATTCAATGTCACCTTTCTTTCTGTCTTTTTTTTTTTTTTTTTGAGGTACTGGAAATTGAACCCAGGGACATTCGATCTCTGAGCTACATCCCCAGCCCTATTTTATTTTTTAATTTATTTTGAAACAGGGTCTCACTAAGTTGTGGAGGGCCTCACTAAGTAGCTGAGGCTGGCTGTGAACCTGCGATCCTCCTGTCTCAGCCTCTCAAGTTCTGCCCCTCATGGTGTTTTGTACACAAGTGGCCAGCTGGACAAGTCACACATACTCTCTCCACAGTGCCTTGGTTCTGTGCCTGTCCCCACTCAGAGAGGGTTTTATCCGCCAGGCTGCAGAAGCAGTGATGTCATCAGTATCGGCTTGCTTGGTTTGCTTATATGACCAGCATCCCAAGGAGCAACTGTCCTGGTGTCCATGCAGGAAAGTAGCTTTTTACAGATAACACTAGCTTGCCCTCATTCTCAGTGTGCAGGAGACAAAGCCAGATAATATGTATCTGGATTTTCCATCCCAGGCTTGCTCTCATTGTTCCCGTGACTTGGCTAGGATTTGGGGAACAGAAAGGTGACATTCAAGGACATGGTGTTTTACTATACCTCTTCTCTTTAGAGATGACACACAAACCTACATAAAGGGTCATTAAATAAGTATATGATTTAGCAATTTGTAAAATAAACCCCTATGTAACCTACCTGCACCAAAACAGAACATTACAAACAACTTCAAAGCCCTTCCTGATTGTAACCCCATGCTCCCCCATAGTATTGCTTCCTTACTGTTCTTTATAGTTTTAGCACAAAAAATGCTTTTTTCTCTTTTAAAAATTTTTATATAAATTACAATATACAGTACATTTCCTGATTTGTTTGGTTATTCCCACTCAGCCTTCCTAGGTGTCGGGTAGCTGTATATTCTCCTCCCCTGTATCCTACAGTGTAGTATTTTAGCATGAATATACCATATGTTTTTTGTTATTCCACTTTTGATAGATGCTTAGGTTGTTTCTAGTTTGAAGCTATTATTCAATTCTGCTCTGAGCATTCTTAACTATGTATACAGGTGCACACAAGCCTATGTTTTACGGGGGTATAGAACTTGGAAGGGAATTGCTTCGTCCTCAATCATGCACATCATATTTTATCAGATGATGCTAATCTGTTTCCCTTTGTAACTGTGGCAATTGGCACTTCCAGGGGCCAGGGTATCAGAGTTCTCCATGTTCCCCATCCTCACGACCTTGGCTTGGCACTGCCCTTTTCTGTTTTCTTTTGGATTTGTAGGTTTGTGGGAATTCTTAATTCTGGATATGAACTTTTTTTTTTGGTTTGTTGCAAAATGTTTCACTTTGAGGCTTGATTTTTCTCTCTCTTAAGAGTGCATTTTTTTTTTTTTCGGTACTGGGGATTGAACTCAGGGGTGTTCTACCTCCGAGCTATACCCCCAGTCCTATTTTTTTATTCTTTTATTTTGAAACAGGGTCTCACTAAGTTGCAGAGTGTCTCACTAGGTATCTGAGGCTGGCCGCGAACCCGGATCCTCCAGTCTCAGCCTCCTGAATGCTGGGATTACAAGCGTGCACCACCACGCCCGGCTAAGAGTGCATTTTAATGAGCAGAATTTCTCAATGTTAGTCACCTTCTTCAATCTTCCTTTTATGACAAGTGCTTTGGGTATCTTGTTTCAGAAATCTTCCCTGGTGATAAATTCATAAAGCCATTGTCCTATATTATCTTCTGAAAGCTTGTTTTGTTTGTCACATTTGATCTAAGACCCACCTGGAAATGATTTTTAAATTTTATTTTTATGTTTTTAAATTTTAAATGATATACAATAATTATCCATATTTATGGGATATAGTATGACATTTCAACACACAGATGCTAAATGATTTACATCTATTATACAATGTGATGATCAGATTAAAGTAATTGGTGTATCCATCACCTCAAACATCTATCATTTCCTTGCATTGAGAATATTCAAAATCCTCTCTATTTTTAAATATATAATTAACTTTTGTCCCCCATAATTATCCTACGGTGCTGCAGAATGTTAGAAGTTATTCCTCCTATTCCACTGCACCCCTGTGCCCATTCGCCATCTTCTCTCTGTCTCTTTCCTCCTTACAACCTTCCCAGACTCTGGTAACCATTATTTCACTCCCTACTTCCATGAGATTACTTTTTTTTTAAACAAGGTCTCACTAAGTTGTTGAGGCTGGCCATGAACCTGTGATCCTCCTCTCTCAGCCTCCCAAATACTGATGTGCACCACCACACCCAGCTGAGATTACCTTTTTCAGCTTCCACATAGAAGTGAGAACATGTGGTATCTGTTTCTCTGTGCCTGATCTATTTCATTGTTTAACAGAATGTCCTCCTAGCCCATACATGGTGTTTCAAATGTCAAGTATTTCATTTTTTTATGACTGAATCATAAGTTCCGCTGTGTATAGATACTACATTTTCGTTATCCATTCATCTGTTGAAGTCAATGGAAATGACCTGAATTTCAATCAACCTAGTCAATATAGCAAGGCTAATCAAGATGGTAAGTCTCCTACATCCCTAGACAAAGAAGTGACGTGCTAGAATTTTAAAATATAAAAATAATTTATTTATAAAGTAATTTATACATATAGTATATATGCACATACATACAGTCATAGCTATTTATCAAGAACAGAAAAAGAGTATCCTTTAAAAGAAGAAAGACAAAACCTGAGCTAGGCATGGTAGTCCAGTACTTGGGTGATTGAGACTGGAGGATTGCAGATTCAAGGCTAGCTTTAGCAACTTAGCAAGACCTCATTTAAAAATAAAAAGGGCTGAAGGTGTAGCTCAGAAGAAGAAGAAGAAAAGAATGAGAATAAAGATGAGGAGGAGGAGGAAGAGTAATGGTGACTGTTTGGAGGAGAAGGTGGAAAACAAGAAATCTAAGGAATGATAACTAGCAAAAAAGGCTGAGCTCTACTAATTGGTAGGCAAAGCAGACATCCATTCTTTTTCCTATCTTGAATAATATTCTTCTAGAAGCCTCAGGAGGGTGCATGCTTCATGAGCTCAGAGCCTTGTCTGTCTTATTCATCACTCTGTATTTTTCAAATTTAACACAGTGCCTAGCTCGGCAGAAGCATCCAATAAGTATTCATTGAATGAGTAGACAAAGAATGAAATCCTGTTAATATCATAATCCAAATGGGAACTGTCATCTTTTCATAAGCCATCTGCACAGCCTTGATGATAGTAATGATAACGTTTGCTACATACTTCCGATGTGCTCACCAAGATGCTAAGAGATTTATGTTGATCATCTCCCTGCAACCACCTGATAAGGTGGGAATCATTTTTACCCCCATTATAAAGATGAAGAAACCAAAAGCACAGAAGGGTTAAGTAACTTGCATAAGCT
>PVLC010011057.1:0-48392 GCA_004027655.1 Graphiurus murinus
ACAGTTGCGTCTACTCTAAGAAGCTTCTTGAGGATGTTGTTCATTACATTATAACATGTCTGGTCGATGAGGACCCCAGGGAGAAATACATGAACGGCTTAAGTAGTTTTGTGTCTGTTGAGCAATTGGTCTGTTTTTGTCATAGGGAGAGTATGAATTGCATAATTAATCAGGGTTTCCTTTTCAAGTTGTCCATTGAATGCTTACAGTTGAGTTTGTGATTCATCTATTGCAAAGGCATGGTCCTTCATGGCTTGTATTTTAACATACAGTTTCCTCATTCCTAGTTCCATTTTCCGTCTCTACCCTTGTTTTGCTTTTCTTCCTTTGTCACCGCCTTTGAAAACATGTTTATTTATTTATTTTATATCCTTTTTGAAAGTAGTTAGGGGAGACATAAAGAAAGCAGCTGTTCTGTGTCTATTATAGGCACATCACTGTGCTGGGTGCATGGAAGGGAAGATAAAGAAAGGAGGCAAGCAAGAAAGAGAGTAGGGAAGAAAGGAAAAGAAAAAGAAAGGAAATAAAAAGATGGCATCGCCCCTGCCCTCAAGGAACTTGAGGACTGATGGCCCAGGGATCTGTGTGTGGCTTTAGCGCACATTGATTTCTCCCCTCTCTGAACTCTAACAGCACTTACAGTCAATAACACCCAATTTAGCACTTGATGATATACTGCCTGGTACTGTCTGCTTATTGTTTTATGTGGCTAAGTGTAGCCTTTTGGGCAGGGACCTTGTGTTAACTTCTCCTGTCTTCTCATAGCAAGGAGTGCAGCAGTTCAGTGGATTGATTGATTGAGAAACCATCCATCCTACCCAGAAGGATGGACCCAATCCCTTCAAGTCTGCAGTCTGGTGCAGCTGACCTCCTTAGAACTGCTAGTCACACAACAGCATCGACTACCTGATTTATTCTTGCTGTGTGCAAGAATCTTTGAGGAAATGGACTCTTCATACAATTCTATGCACAAGGTTTGTGTTTAAATGTGTTCCTGCATGAGGAATTGAAACTATCTAATAATAACTAATTAATATCTTATTCTTTCATCTGGCAGAGATTTGCCAGTTGTTCTCTCTTTGTCAGATACCATTGTATGTTTTTGAAATACGTCAGAAAACAAAACAAAGACCTCTGTCTTGATGGTGTTTATAAGAAGGCAGTATGTGCGTGTTGGGGGTGGAAGTAGATATCAAATACGAGATACAAAAATAGGTAAATTACATAGTATGTTAGAAAGATGTAAGTGCTGTAGAAAAACAAAAAGGTATACATGAGGAAGGATTGGGCAGATTGTCACAATTGTAGAGAAGAGACATCTGAGCAAAGACCAAAAGGAACCAAAGGAGCAAGACACACCCACCTCTGTCCTAGGCAGAGTTCCTGCAAAAGTCCTGGGGCAGAAATGTGCTTGCAAGACTCAAGGAAGAGAAAGATGACCAGTGTGCTTGGAACAGAGAGAAAGAGGGAGAGGTCAGAAAGAAACGGGATCAGAGTGCTAGCAGGATCCAGGGCAAGAATGACTCTCTAGAACATTATAACATGTCTGATCCACTCCTACGAGGATGGAAAGCCACTGGTAGAAACTGAACTGATTTAAGTTGCCTTTTAAGGGATTTATTCAGTTGCTTGGTTGAGATTAGAGAGAAGGGGGGCAGTGATGGGAGCTGGAGTCCAGCTAGGAGTCTACGGTGCTCATCTAGGGGAGAGGTCAATGGCAACTCAGACCAGGGACAGTGCTATAAAATGGTGCAGATGGCCAGATTCTAGAAGTCCTGTTAAAGTCGCCCTGGGGGTTTGGATATAGGATGTGAGAGTGGTGGTCAAGGGTAACTCTAAAGTATTTGGCCTGAATAAAAGGATGCAATTGCCTCTTGCTAAGCTGAAGAAGCCTCTAATAGGCACAAATTTGAGAGAGATTAAGAGCTTAGTCTTGGATACAGTGTGATGGATTGGGGCTGGGATCCCCCCCCACCCCCAAAAGCTCATGTGTTAAAAGCATGTCCCCAATGCAGCAAGGTTCAGAGGTGGGGCGCATGGCTAAAGGGGGGGGGCATTGACAGCAGGATCTTAGGCACTATATATGTCCATGGACCCCCCCTCCTCTCACTTTCTGTGTTTCTGGCTACCATGAATACTGAATAACTACCATGAGTATTAACAGTAACTTTTATCTGCCATATGTACCCTGCCACCTTAGTTTCTGCCTTAGAGCTGGCTGACCATGGACTGCACCTCTGAACTCATAAGCCCAAATAAACCTTTCCTTCTCTAAGTTGTTCTGATTAGGTATCGTGGACAAAGCAATGGAGAGGCTGACTAAAATAACAATTTTCACATGCTTATTAGTCATCCAAGTGGAGACTGGATAAATTAATCTGCTAATGGAATGCTAGTTGAAGAGAGAGGTCTGGAGTGGAAATATAAATAAATATGTCCATCAGAACATACATGACATTTAAAGCTGTAAGACAGTAGGTTACAAGTGATAAGAACAGACAGAGAAAAGAACTAGAGTGAGTCCTGTGACACTCCATCATTAGTAGGTAGAGGTGAAGGAAAGAGACGAGCAAGAGAGCCTGAGAAAGTGTAGTCAGAGGCAGAAAGAAAATAAGGGAAGAGTGTTGTCCTGAAAATTAAGGAAATTTATGAATGAGGAGGGTCAGAGGTGACTGAAGGGTCAATTTAGATGAGACCAGGGAATTGATTTAGAAATGCAGGGATCATTGGTGACCTTGATAAGAGCAGGGCCAGTGGACTGGTGTGGCCAAAGGATTGACTGGAGTGAGTTTAGGAGAAAATGGCAGAAGGGGAATCAAAGGCAGTGAGTAGAGACAGCACTTTCAAGGATTTTGTTGCAAAGGGGAACCAAAAAATAAATGGTTTAGTAACTGGCTGGGAAGTGAGAATCACAGATTGTTTTTTTAGATGAGAGAGAGAGAAATAGAGCAATATTTTTGCATGCTGATGGAACTATTTCAAAAGAAAATGAAAAAATCGAAGAGGTAAGGGGGTTGGGTGTGCTGCAGAATTGTGGAAGTAATGTCTTTGAATATGCAAGAGGGTGGCAGAAGCAAGTTCAGAGGCTGGATTTAGATGGAGAGAGATCTTGGTAGGAGACAGGACTCGGGGAAGATGATGACATAAACCCTGCTGATGGAGAGAATGTTGAGGCAGCATAGCAGTCACTTTTAATTACACGTATAGGAGGAAGTGAGCCCTTGTGTGGTTTGACTGTGTTGCCCCAAGTTCATATGTTGTAACATTAGTTCCCAATGCTCAGGTATTGAGAGGTGGATCCCCCTTTAAGAGATGATTATGTCTTTAAGAGGGACCAATGCCTTTCTTGCAGGGCTGTATTGATCACTGAGACAGCAGGTTATGAATCAAGGCCACCCAATTTTCTCTTCCACACATGCCCACCTGCCTTTCTGCTTTTCTGTCAAGTCGTGATGCAGTACAAGGCTCTCACCAGATGCCAGCACCATGCTCTTGGACTTCTAGCCTCCAGCACCAGAAGCCAAAGAAACTTATTTTCCATATAAATCACCCCATCTCTGGTTTTCTGTCACAGCAAGAGAAAATGGATTAAGACAATGTTTAATATATACAACAGAATCACAAAAGTTTCTGTGTAGTGGGAATCATGATCTATATCCCTTTTACTGACAAGAAAACTGAATCTGAGAGAGTAATAATAAAAGTCAAAGCATGGTTAGCAACTGGTAGAATGGTGAGCCACTGTCCAAGCCCGCATCTTTCTGACTACGAAGGTGGTAACCACCGCTCTCTGCTGCCCCTCAGCGGGAGTGGTCTGTTGTCTCTCGGGCTGACTGAGGTCTATGAGAGAGTAACTGGCTATCTCTCCTAAGATCAGTGAGAGTCCAGCAGGAGCCAGAAGTGACGTGGAAGTGAGGAAGACTGAATTTACTCATAATTTGTCATCTCAGCTCTCTTTCTACCTAGATGGTGGATTCCACGTAACCACAAAAGAGAGGTGCAAGAGGGAAAACCTCCCACAAGGATGTCACCAGCATTGAGCATTTCCATCTAAGAATGGAAGAAGTAGGAAACGTGTCTAGAACCAACTGAGGATATTAGAGAAGGAGATAGGAGACATGGAGGTTTCCTTGTGCCATCTGCATGCTGACAAGAGTACGGAACAGGAACTGAATACAACCTATTTTGTCCCCTGTACTCACCTTCTGTGGGTAGTTGCCCATGGAAAATAAGTGTCAGAAGAGGTCTGAGACTGGAGACCACTTAGCCCAATCTCCCACCTAGTGGGGAATGCTCTTGCCAATGACCCTGCCAGACCCCTCCTGGACCCTTCCATTGCTGGAGACCTCTCTACCTTATTGGACAGTTGTTTCCATTATTAGGCAGCTACAATCATTAGGATTTTGCCTTTCATTTCTCTAATCTGCCTCCTTTTATCCTCCACCTACTGGCTGCAGTGATGTGGTTACACCTGCTGGGGAAGTCAGGCTTCAGAGCCAGTCGGATGATTCATCCTAAATAGCTTCCACAGGAGAGAGAAGAAAAGAACATCTATTTCTGTAAGCTTCTGACTTGATGTGTGGTCATAAAGGTGAGAACAGTTAATGGTGCAGGGGTCTCTGCTTTGCAGAGCACTGGATAGTGATGCTTTCTGACCTTCTGGTGAGACAGAGAGAAACAAGGTTTGGTGTAAGCTCTGACTGTACCCAGTACTCTATTTTTCTGGACTGCCTGGTTTTCTTCCTTCACAGGGGCCTGCTCCACTGTGGTTCTCCTAGAAATGCTTGTCTAGAATATGGCGGGCCAAGAGGTTCTGCAACCCCTCCCCCTCCCCATCATCTCTCTCTGGTTTATCTTGAGTAGTACTTGCTCATAATCCCCCTCCTGGGGGGATCCCTGACTTTATCACCTATCAAAGCAAGTGCAGAGCTTGAGAGAGAAGCTGTCACATCTGAAATGCCATCTTTCTTGCAGAAAGAAAGAAATCTGTGAGGTGCCAGAGGCAGTGGTCTGGATATAGCTTGCTCTATTCCTGCCTTATCACAGAATCGGGGGGGGGGCATTATCTAAAGCTCCCTAAGAAGCAGGCTACTGCACCGGGACTCAGTTGTCTGCACAAAAGCCCTTTGCTGAAAAAGTAATACATTTTCTTCTCCATTCTCCCCTTTGGAATCTCTAAACTACCTTTATCCACTGTAATGTTTTTGGGGTTCTTTTCCCCCTAGGGACAACTCTATGAAGAAGACATAAATCAATGGGTCATTCTGTTCTTCAAAGCCCCTTTGGTGTGGGCATGGAGTCCTGCTTTTACGAAGTAGAGTATGGAAGAAGTCCGTGGCCATACTACCCTGAACATGCCTGATCTCTTATGATCTCAGAAGTTCAGCGGTATCGGGCCTGGTTAGTACTTGGATGGGAGAGTATGGAGGGAAATCCACATGTCCTGCCCAGCTGGCTGCTTGGACTCTGGTCTCCTCCCGAGACTCCACCCCAGGCTGCAGCAGAGAAGTGACGGCTGACAGGGATAGTGCCAAAGAGCTGGGCTACCAGTGGTGGGACAGTCACCCAGATTTTGGAAAGGAGGAGAAGGTGAGGTGTGTGGGCATAGAAATGAGAAACAGCAGTGTCATCTGGGGCCACCTTGGGCTATCATCAGTAAAAAACATCTCCAAGAGAATGAATAGTTCTGTCCATCTGGAAAGATTCCAGTACCTACTCCTCACCTTTGACCCTGCCACAGAACATGGAGCAGCCACTGGCCGATGGTGCACAGGGATACTTCTTTGGTGCTTCTTGCTGGGCGACTGACTGACCTCAAGGAGGAAACTACACATGTGATGAAGACCGACTACATGCCAGGTAGCATGCTCTGCATATTCACACATGCTAACACATTTCATCCTTCTTTCTGTTAAAAGTTAGATGCTGTTAAGTCTTAAAGATAAGGAAACTGAAGTTTAGGGATGTTGTATAAACAGCGCAGGGCTGAGCTCTGATTGATTTAAGATTTAGGACACAATATTCTAGATTAAAACATAAGATGTCTTCTCCCTGTACATCAAATTTTGTTACACTAAATTCTCAAGAATTGCTTTGACTCTTCTTTGGAGTTTGATGGTGCTATACATTACTTAAGTAAGTGGGCCATGAATTGTTCACGGTTAATAGGGCCTTGGTTCCTATAATTGGTTTTAGGAATTATGGGACATTTTCCTGTAGAGTCAGCTCCCCTGTTGAAGGGTACATGAGAAGATACCAATACATGCCAATCTGGAGTCACAGTGGACCTACACTTTGCTTACAGCTCAACTGAATAGAGATGTATTGGGCCTCCACTGTGGTCCGGCTCTCTGTAAGGGAGACTGTGAAGTATAGACATGATCTCTTCCATAAGCTTGAGAAGACATAGGATTCAGCTTCACAAGTGGGCGTAGCAATGCAGGTGAGTTATAACATAAGCTCAGGGATAGCTGCAGGAGGTCAGAGGAGTGAGAGATGGAGCAGCTGCCATGTTCTGGCAATATTCTGTGCTAGAGGAAAGCTTGCCATGACTTTGTGCTTGCTCTTGAGAAGAAAAAAATATACAAGGGACTTCTAAGTGGGGGAGGAGGAACTACTTAAGTTTAGAAGTAAGATTGTTAACAGTATAGCTAGGGGATGAGGAAGTCTACTGGAACCTTATGGGAAATGGTTGATATGATAAGAGAGACAATCAAGCCTTGAATGCCCAGGGGGAACTTCTTCCAGTGGCCATGGTGAGCTATGGTAGGTTCTTGAACAGAGGAAAGTTCTAAGAAAAGGAATTTTCCAAAGCTGAATCTGCAAGTGGCATACAGAGCATGGGGTGGAGCTGATGCTGGGCCAAGGGAGCCCCTGGGGAGGCTGTTGCTCTACCTGAGGTGTGAGGTCATGAGTGCCCCACCAAGGTGAAGGGGGGAGATGAGAATAGGGCTGGGTGAGGCCTGAGGTGCAGAGGCCCGGGTGTGAGCCTCTAGGGAGAGGAGGGAGGGAGCAAGGCTCCCACCATGGGTTAAGCCTGGGTCGAATCAAAGTTTCATTCTCATTTTGAAACAGGTACCATGTGAAGGACTTTCCTGTTGGGGAAGAGAAAATGACCAGGACCAGAAGCCTTGGGCTGATGTCTTAACTCTGTGCTATTGTTAACCAAGTTCTCTAATTCCAGGCTTCTAGTTCTTTCAATATAAAGCAAAATTCACTTTGAAGTCCCACCCAGTGCCTTCATTCAGAGCTCTTTGTAAAAAAAAATATAGGAAACATTCACCTCTCTGCTTCTTCCCTCATGTCTAGAGCAGATTTCTCTACTAAATGATGGAGGTTCCTGTGGCCCTCCTTCCACATACAAGAGCCACTGTGCTCCATCCCACAGCACCATGGGCTGGCTAAGCACTTATGCCCATGGACATTGATGTTAACTAAAAATCAGAGAGTAGGACTGAGCTGGGCATGCTAAGCCTCATTAGCTGTGTGGTTGGGTCACGGTGCCCGCCCATGAGGATGTTAAATGGCAGCATTGTCAGGATAAGACAATGTAACTGTCTCACTGCATTAACAACCCATCAATCCCTATAGCCTTTCTCCCCTAGCTGCAGGCTCCTCCGTGAGATGCCCTATGAAGGCTGCAGCTGGTTCTGTAGGAGGGATGCTAAGATGTACTTTCTTCAACTTCTTCGGATCAAGGGGGTGGTGCAGACTAAAGGATGCCGAGACTTGGGCTTCACCCCATGATAGGATCTGGCTCTGCCCATGTCATAATCATAAATAAACACAACAAAAGTGACTCCAGGTGGAACCTAATTTCTGCAGCCTCAAGCAGCCTCTTAAGGGATGTCATCTTGAGGGATGGAGTGACCGTAGAGGAGCAATGGGCAGGGCAGATCTCAAATGCAAATGGAGATGCTAAGTCTTCACCAATGAAAGGTGTGTGCATGTGTATTTGGACCTCACTATAAGGTATAATTGCAATGTACTGTTATAAAAGTATAAATACAAACAGATACACACAAGTCAATCAATGTCCAACCTGCTCAAACATAAATCCTTAATGTTCGTAAGTGGAGACTAAATTTTCCACTATTATACTTTTATGAAACTTGTTACTATACCACTCAGAAAGTTTCTATTTCTCTCTCAGGTTGAAAATTTCTGGGAGATATAGTAATAGGACAAGTTTCATGGTGGTGTGTCTTTATTTTGCTGTAAAGTGAGTCTCCTGTTCTTATACAATGTTATGCAGGATCCCATGTTGGTAGATTAACGACTGATTAAGCTTTTAGACAGTGTATTGACTGAAAATCTGTGAGTAGGAAAGGCAAACTTCATGTCTGGATATGCATTAGTGCCATCACGATGACCCTCTGCTCCCTTCATGGTGGAGGAAGCTCAATGTAACCCATCTGCCATCAAATGTCAGCGTGGTCTTCTCTGGGGATGAGGCTGTACTAGAGGCATAGCATTTGTCTCTGATGATGGCAGGTTGGATATTTGACACATTGTAGAGCTTTAACAGCCTTGGTAAGTGGGAGCTCCACACTAGCATCTATTCCTGCCACCACAGTCATCCTGCCTATGAACCCATTTTGCAAGTTGAGATGCTATGACCAGAGCCAGGCTGAAGTCAAATGGCTTTGTTCAAAGTTATTCTCTTTGAATGCAGTTGGTCCTCCATATCTGTGTGTTTCACATCCATAAATTCAAACAACCATGGATGAAAAAATGTGTCTATATTGAACAGAACATGCACAGACTTTCTTGTCATTATTCCCTAAACAATATAGTAGAACAGCTCTTTACATCACACTTACATTATATTAGGTATTAAAAGTATTATGAGTAATCTAGAAATGATTTCGAGTATATGGTAGAATGGGCATAGTTTATATGCAAATACTGCACCATTTTACATAAAGAGTTTGAGCGTCCATGGTGTGGGTATTCACAAGGGGGGTGGTGGAAGGTCATGGGGCTTCTGTGGGCACTGAGGCATGGCTGTATTTGTCCAGTGCCTCTTCTTGTGTGCATGGTTTCCAAAGGGCATTGACATATGATACAAGGGTCTTCACACTCTGAGCCACTTCCACAGGTTAGTCCATCAGCCTCTTTTCCATTCCTCCTCATTCCAATCTTCCAATCTGTTTTCTTACTAACCCCATGCCACTCATAGGTGTCTTTATGCCACAGGGTCTCACTTCAGTCCACTTCTGTCTCTACTCAAGGTAGACAGCAGGATGTGTCACTTGAAACCCCTGCTGGCTACTGGGATATCTCTTTAGTGCTCTTTCAGGACCACCCCTGAGTGGTGCTACGGAGTAGCAGAAGTCCACTTCAGCTTCCAGCCATACACCCCACCAGCCCATCTTTGAACCCATTCAGTATTTCTTCAGGAGATTTATCTTTTATCAGGTAGTTGTTTTCCAGATAATAAGTGGCACCAAACATATGAGCTGCAAGAGAGAATCCAGTATAACAGACATGCAGAATAGAGGAGTCTCGGCCAACTGCTTAGGCAAATTATTTGAACCCCTGGATCTGCTTGTATCTGACCCTGAGTGACTTTCACCTTAGAGAGGGTTGTCCCCAGCTTACCTAAACTTAGTACTTGTCATATCTGATAGACAGCTCGTGAAGGGCAGCTCTGGCTGCATGGCCACTTGATGTCCTATGGTCAGATGTTCAGCTTCTATCAGTGTCCTTTAGCCTGTGTGTAGTCATTTTTGAGTGGTTATTAGTCTCTGAAGTGCATGGCATGGCCTTGCTACAGAATCCTCAAGGTCTGCATTTTGATTACCCTATTAGGATTTGCTATAATCTCTATGTGGTATCCTTTCTCTCCATAGTTACCTTTAGTACCATGGGGCCTGCCAGGTCTATGGCACAAGCCTGAAGGCTGCTTGCTCACCAGCCTGACCTGGTGCAGAGCTCTGTCCTACTCTGAGCCCCATTCAAAGCCTTCCATCTTAGCGATAGGTAAGCAAAGAATTCCCAAGCGTAGCATGTACTTCCCTCAGCCCTAGAAGAGGCCCGTTAAGCACTGTGCTTCCTTCTTTTTCTTGGGATAGCAGAGAAAAATATTTTGCCCTTTACTTTGGAGGGAATGTCCTGGCATGCCCCAGACACTGGACCCCTAAAATTTTTAGTAGTGTGATCTGTCTTTTAACCTTCACAGTTTTCCACAAGTCAGGCCTTCATCTGGTTGCCAACTGACCTTGTCAATCATTATGACATTGCATCTACCTTGCTTTGGATGGCTAAATGTCACCACCTGGCCTCTATTACTTCAGGACTCTGCCATCCTTGGTGCTGTAAGAGAACCTAGTTCCATAACAGTCTTTCTTCTTATAAACTCCAATCTGCAGAGGACAATCATCACTGAATTTTCAATAATTTTGGTGGTCCTCTGTATTAGTCAGCTCCGAGCTGCTAATAACAAAATATCATATACTGTGTGGGTTAAAAGTAGGCATTTATTTACTCCCAGTTTTGGAAGATTGGAGTCCAACTTCCAGGTTTTAATCAATTTAGCTTCTAGTGAGTGCTTGCAAAGAACTGCCTGCTTGCTGTGACCTCACATGGTGTCATTTCTTATAAAGACACCAATCCTTTGAGATTAAGCTCTCACTGCTAGGACCTCATTAACCTTGTCTAGCTCCTAAAGACCTTGTTTCCAAACACAGGGAGTTAGGGCCTCACCATATGACTTGGAGGAACATGATACAGCTCATAGTGCTCACTTACCTATGTAAGCACTTACAATATTATTCTTTATTGCTTCAATAAATGAAACATGCTTCAGGCCCTCTCATGAACATAGTAGCTCATGGATTTTTCTGGCTTTACATAGGATATTTATTCTAGCATGGCCACTTCTCTGAGCTTTGATATGATTTCTCCCATTATCTGCCACTATAGTTTTGGTATTTTTACTTGAGTGGGGCCATCCCTTTTTCCAAGCTTCCAAGAGACCTCTCTTTAGTATATTAGTACCATGTCTCACAACTCTTGCCAGGATATTAAATCCTGTGTTTCAGAAGAATGCTAACATATCAATAAATCCTATCCTTTCCAACTTTATATCCTGCTACCCTGGATCCTATGCTCTCAGAAGCTGGCCTAGTGTCTACTATCCCAGCTTCTGCTGAGACATCTGGGCTACATCCCACAGTCCCTTTGATAGACATTCCCTTTTCTCCTTGGTAGGCCCAACACTTCTCCAGTTGAGTTATGCTGAAATGTGACACTAATTATGAATCTTTACCTAACAGGGTGAATGGGGTTTTATCATGGGAGTAGTCTGTGTGGTTTCCAAATTAGAGTCCTCTACAATACTTATAAGTAAGAGGAAGGGTGACATTAGCCTGTTTTAAAAATATATATTTTTATTGATGCACTGTAATTATACATCATAATGAGGTTTGGAGTGATAGGAACAAGCAGTACTTGGTGTGTTTTCCCTTCCCTGTACATGTTTTTGAGATTGGCATTGATAATGCTGCATATGTACATAGCATTATTGGATCTATTCCTCAAGTCTCTCCCCCACCCCAGACATACTCAGTTACTTCATGAGAGTTTCTCTCTTTTTTCTTCATCTGACGTACCTTTGTTTTATAATTTCTCTCTAGCTTCCACATATGAGAGGAAATATACAACCCTTTACTTTCTGAGACTGGCTAATCTCACTTATCATAATATTCTCCATTTCTGTACATTTTCCTGCAAATGACATAATGCTGTTCTTCTTTATAGCTGAGTAAAATTCCATTGTGTGTATATACCACAGTTTTGTAATCTACTCTTCTGGTGATAGAGACCTAGGCTAGTTCCAAATTTGGCTATTGTGAATTGTGCTGCTATAAACATGGATATGCATGTATCACTATAATATTCTGACCTGGATTCCTTTGGAAAGGTACTTGGGAGTGGTGTAGCTGCATCCATTATACGGCGGTTCCATTCCTACATCAATATCTTATAAGGAGTGGAATATTTCTATAGAGAGCTGGAAAGGAATCTTAGGTGTCAATATTCCTGAGTTTATCAACACAGATGTCCACTCCCAATACTAATGTTTCTACTCTTTTTCGATCATATTCCTGACCTGAGTATACCTGACTTCTGAGGTTGAGAATTCAAACTCCTGTAAACACTCTGTTACTCTCCTACTAAAGTTTTCAGCCTAATCCTTTGCCTTTTTGGCCTCCTGCTTCAGGAGAGAGAAGTCTCTTTATATGCTGCCAAGGAGATCCTCTGATGTTCACACTTTAACTTGGTGCTTAATCACCCTTAGCCTTTATTGTCTTTTTCAAATGCATCTGTAGCACCCAGCAACAGCCATTTGATTCTGTAGGTTTGAAACTTACTGTTTTTGATATTTCTCAAATGCTTGAGATATTGCACCCATCCATGCTCCCACCACACACACACACACACACACACACACACACACACACACACACACATACACACACACTGGCATCTTATCCCAGTTCACCACCCATGAAAATTTTAATAACAATGACAATACAGCATGCCAAGGACCATCAGGACTCCAACGATCACCAGCAATAGAACCTCATTTACAAATGAGTCTACAGTGGGGGTGATGTGACTCCAAAATCCTGTTTTAAAATCTGCTTCTTGACAGTAGCTCTCTTAGGTCAACTTTTCCTGAAAATAGATCTTCAAGAAGGAGATTTGCATGCAGGAGGTTTATGGGATTGTGCTCCTAGGAACCACGTCTGTAAGGGCTCAAGGGATGCAGGACTTGGTTAAGGAAGGAGATACACTGAGAGTAGTTGTAGCTGAGGAGCATGAGTGTGGAGCTGAGTTGGCCCTTCAGAGTCATCCCAAATTAATTTTAATACAATGATATCCATAAGCCTTTCACCTTCTGGTTTTTGTGCCTTTGGGATTACAGTTAAGAAATTACTCCAAACTGAAGGTAACTGATCTATTTTCCAACAGTTCCTTCTACTCATTTATGTATTTACTTCCCTCAGTCCCTTATGAGTAAACTCATTATAAATAAATAAGTAGATAAAATAAATAATGACAAAATATCTGATTTATCTAAACATAATAAAGCCTCTTGGACTCAGCATCTTACATTCAGCATCTTACACTTCAAAGGTGTTCCACTTGCGTGCCTCAGGTTGCTGTTGCGATTTTTGAGGAATTCTGAAGCATGAAGAATTTTCAGGAGACTAGAGGGCCAGTGTCAAGCCAGCTTTCAAAAGAAGGACTAAGAAAAATAAATTCAAAAATGGATTATAGAAAAAGATAGTTTAAGAATATACAGAAAAGGAAGCAGAGAATTCTAAAACCTGGAGTGAGTTATTTAAGAGCATGTCATGTCAAACTTGTCTGTTTCTTTTTTGAGTAAGGATTTTAGATTGGTAGATTAGGAAAATGTGTTTCTGGATTTCACTTACACATTCTGAAAAAATTATATCACATCATATCATGTTATTGTATATCATATCATATTATACCCTAAGATATATTAAGAAAGGAAAAAAGTGTTCTTAAATAATAACTTAGTGAAGGATCCAGAGATTCAGATCAATGGTAAATTGGAGAGAAGTTTCTGGTGAACTTCCTCATGGCTCTAATTTAAGCTCAGTGCTAGTCAAAATTTTAATCAATAACTTCTATGAAGACAGAAGCCACAGTCATCAAATCTGTGGCTGACATGAATTTGGGATGCTTAGCAAATATTCTGGATGACAGAATCAGGTTCATAAAAGTTCTTGACAGGCTGCAACAATGGAATGAATCCAAAATGATAAAATTTAACCAAGGAGATGCAACATCCTATATTTGGGTTAGAAAAACAATCTCAAAATCATAAAATGAGATTATCTATCTATCTATCTATCATCTATCTATCTATCTATCTATCTATCTATCTATCTATCATCTACCTATCATCTGTCTGGGATATAGAATAGAATAAATTTATAGTAATCATACAAAAGCCAATTGAATTCTTGGTCACTGGAGATATCCACACATAGACTAGATACTGACTTAACGTGTGTGTTTAAGGAGAGATCAAACACTCATTACATTGGAGATTAGAGTTGATGGGATTAAGGTTACTTTCTACCTTCAGATTCTGTTTCACTGAACCAATGCCAGAATTTCTGTTGACTTTAAGTAGGTCATTATCAGACTGTGTCTTCCTGATTGGGGCACAGCAAAGCTAGATCTAAAGGTGACTTAAAGTGATCTAAAGTGATCTTTTGATCACTGAAGGTGGATGTTTTTAAGAAGTCTTTTTGAAGGAGCTTAAATTGCCTAGGTGCTGTGCTCATGACTAAATATTCCTCAGATGAAAACAATAAAATAGAACACTCCACCTCAGTCCACCCCCCTTTGTCCTCTGTAAGCTGTCAAAACCTGATCTTAGGTTCTTTATTCAAAGTCAACTATATAAGACTAAAAAATAACTCAGAATGCTGTTCCTCTAAGGAATAAGGTTATCAAGGGGTTAATGATGACTCCTATTTGTTTAATGCTTGCTATATGTCAAGCACTGTGCTAAGCACTTGATTATATATTGTTTGTCTTCGAAACAATCTTCTAAGTGTATGTTGTCATTACTGTAAATTTCCAGATGGGAAACCAAGACTTGGAAAGTTGATAGTCATATAAAGTGGCAGAGATGAAACTCCAACCCAAATTCTCAGTCAGGAAATAAAATAATCCATACTGCTCACCACAATCTAGCACGAACCCTCCACAGCAAAGAGAAGATTCTAGTTATATGAAAGAGTTCTGGTGGTGACATTGTTTGCCTTCAGGAATAGTCAGGAGAATCTATGTGTGGCGCAGGCCTGACTAGAGAAAACAGAGCCTTTTGGACAAATGAAGGGACTGTTGCTTAGTATTGACCATTTTTTTTTTTTTTTTTGACTACCAACAACCACAACCTGCTCACATAAATTGAGTCTTATTTTAATTGGCTCATTTGCTGAGAATAACAAGTGCATATGCCAATGTGGATAAACACAGAAAGGCCACAGAGAGGGGGGTGGGAGATGAAGAAGGCATTTCACTGGTATCTCTAGGAAAAAGAAAAACCCACACCTATTCTTTTTTGTTTGTTTGTTTTAAAAGTAATAGCTCCTCATTGTAAACCCAATTAGGGAGCACAGAGCAGCACAAAGAAGTAGGTATCATTTTTAATCATCACACTGCCCAGAGGCCAGATGACCACTGGGAACATACTCGCATGCACACTCTCAGTGATGGAGACTTAAATGCACATACATTTTTATATAAAGATATGAATATTTTTATAGAAATGTGAACATTCTATGAACACTGTTTTGCAGACTATTTTTCTGAATGTATTACTGTCAATGTTTTTCGGCTTCATCAAATTCTCTTCTATCCCATTATTTTAAGGGGTTCTATAGCTTCCCACTTTATGGATATACCATAATTGGAATCTCATTTCTTCATGAATGAATGAATGACAGGGAAGTTCTTCTGCAGGTGAAGCACCGATGCTTTAAGAGAAGGTAAAGGGATGCTTAAGCCTGGACTAGCAGATCATTAGATGGAGTTTCGATTTGAGATCTGCCTTGGGCTTTAAGAAATGGATGTAGGGAAGGACATTTAATGAAAGGGAGGCTATGACCCAAGAGGGAGGGAAAGGAAGAGGGATGATAGACCAGAAAAGTTGCTAAGATAGAGGAGGGGTGGGCTTTGGGGACTCTTCTGGGGAGAAAAGATGTTTGGAGATAGGAGTAAAGATTTAAAGAGAGAAGATGCAGGGTATGGTTGGGATTCTGACCAAGAAGGAGGCCAAAAGCAAAACCCTGCATCGGACCTGCCCTATGACTTCCCACTCTTGTGCTGCTCCAGCGGCCCCATTAATAAGTCCCTTGGCCATGGGAAAGCCTGGATTTTGGGTGGGGCCCTGGGGGCTAATCTTCCAAAAGAGGTGCTACAGAGTTGTGAGAAGATGTGGCTCCATGGTTGCATCTCTCCAGGACAGTCTCCAGTGGGCATTCCCCAGACATGACTGGGGAAGACTGGTGGGAAAGAGAAGGAGAAGAACAGGTCTGCCCCTTGGGCCATCCTAGTTTCCAGAAGTTACTGACTGTCCTTTCCTCCTGACAGTCTTCCTCCTCTGCCCAGGGTCAGCCTGTGCACTGTCTCTACCTGTGGTGCTCTGGGTTTGCTGAAAGGGAGCTGATGGAGCCCTGTGACTATGTCCCTCATCCCTCAGCTAGAAGTAATCAAGCTCTTAGGAGTGAATCTGAGGTCTTAGAAGGGAGGCCAGAAGTCTAGCAGTCAGGATATGCAAAAGGAGGCAGCAGGAGAGTCTTAAAATCACCTCCTTAATAAAGAAAATATGACAGAGGAGGTTCCCTCCACGTCCTCCTTTCTGTTCAGCCCTTTAGAATAAGAAGGAAGAGAACATTTGCCTTGGCTTTTTAGAATTGAAGGGATTGTTGGAAATCACCTGTGGCTCTTGTTCTGGTGTGAAAGGATTTGTCTGTACCAAGGGAGCTTCAGGGTGGCTTAAAATCAAAACAGTACCTACGTTGACCTTGAGCCATTGTGAGTTTTATTGATAAACAGGAGAGATAATAACAAAGTGTATGTCATACATGTGGAGATTAAACACCTGAATGAAGCCCTTCTGAAGAAGGGGTGGATTCAACACCTACCTTTCCCAGATGTGTGGTGTGTGACAGCCGGATCTCTGATCTCTGGCTCAACAAATACCCCCTGTTAAGTGAACTCAGGGCAACTTGTTCAAATTAATAAGAGCCTGGAGAGGTGTGCAGAGAAATGGCATGAGTATAAGATGGACCGGACATAAGTCGCTCTGGCCCCTCCGGTCCATTCTTTCTCTATGAGCAAAATGTATAGGAAAAACAACTTATCAGAACCAGGTGTGAGGATCACAACATCAAAACCAGAGAAAATAATGTTATGGCTCAAATGTTTACTGGCTTTGACAGCCTAGCACATCCCTCCCCACAGCAAGTACCTGCCGGTCAGATGGACAGACACTCATCCCAGCCTGACAGGCAGCCATTGAGTAGGTCTCTCTCCTAGAAAGGCACAATACAATTGATTAGGTTTCTCTTTACCAAATTATCCTCTCATTCCATTTTTTTCTGCCTGAGATTGCTCCCAGATTGCCTTGACTGGAGTTTTGGGTGTTCCCAAACCCCTCAGTCACACAATTACAGACAATCTCTGCATTTACTTGTACGGTTGCTTAATCATTCCCATTGTGTGTGGATTTTACCAGGTTTTAACTCTCAGGGGACAATTGTATTCCCTCATCATCCAGTTCTTGGGACTCTCAGCATCTCACCGTTATCCCTTCTAAGGCTGCACCTATAGACAGGAAAGCTGTAGGAATTGACAAGGGGTATGCAAGCATTGGGGGCTGTCATGACTTTGTGTTGTTAATAGCAAAGCCAGGCCTCCCATTTCAGCTTCCAAATTGGGGTCTTCCAAACTAGTGAGGCTTCTCTTTTCTCTTCTGTGTTCAAGGACAGGAAACTATTTGGGGAAGTGCAAGGGACATCTATCTGATCATCACTGTCTGATACTCTCTCTCCAGATTTTGTTTGGTCTCACATAGAACTGTCATAAAGATGATCTCTTGACATTTGCTGTTACCTGCCTCTAGTATTATTGCAAAACAATTCTGCAGAACTGGTGCAGAACATCAGTGAGTGAATTGCATAAATATTTGTTTGATGCCCATTAATTATCCAGGTAAACACAGATGGCCATTGACCTGAGGTTAGGTTCCTTGTAAAGAAAACCTTTGACTATTTGACCAACAAAACCTCTTAGTGATGATAGGCCATGAGATCTTCTTAGGGAGTAGTAGGGAAGGCTCTTTGTGTCACTAAGTTTTGCTACTTAGTAGGTATCTTGTTTCTAAGGACAGATGATCATTGGCAAAAACCTCAAGCAAACTCTCTTTCAAGTAGTTCTGGTTTGGAGCAGTGGAGGCTGAACATTGATTACAAGCCCCCTGAAGCAGGTCCTAGTTTCATTGTCATGGGAGAAGGGTTGATTCCATGAAGAGTCTGGAGAATTTCCCAGTCAAGAAGTGTGTGTGTGTGTGTGTGTGTGTGTGTGTGTGTGTGTGTGTGTGTAGGGGCAACTCAGGACTAGTAGGGTTCTTGGCTTATGTGTCGGAAAAGAATTTCAGCAGGAGCCAGTCAGAGATGTAAGCAGATATTTATTTAGGAAGGCATGAAATCCATATTCCAGGGAGAATATAGGCCATCTTGAGTAAGAGAGACACATTATGGGGGTTCATGGATTTTTTTAATAGGAGACTTTCTTAAGGGTTGGTAGCAGGAGGTATGTGAGAGTGATTTTAGTTCAATAATCTCACAAGGTGATTCAAGGTGTTTTCTTCATCTTCCAGGTCCTGATGGGGCCTTCACTGTCTTATCAATAGATATCTTATTAATTAATTAATTAATTAATTGATTTATTTAAGTACTATTCAAGGACAGCTCACTGTACCCAAGGAGACTGTTCTTTTGTTTAAATTATTCATATGTGGGATGGCTAACAGTGCCTGAGGAAATTGTTCTTTTGTGTAACCTCTGTCTTCTGACCATTAGAACTCTCTCCTGCTTAACTATTTCTAGGTAGAATAATTAACAGTTCATGGTATTTTGCATGTGAGTGAATTTCCAGTATGATATATGGCTACCATTCTCTGGATCTTTCCTATAGTTACTGTTGTTTGATCAATAGATACCTCTTTGAAGCTAATCGATAATGCTCAGGGTAATTAGTAAAGGCTTGCAAATTTCTCAGAAATTTGAGACCAACAGGCCTGGGCAAAGGAGTAAGGGTACTGGAGAACTTTGTCATAGACTTCCATAGTAAAGCTACAGTTCAGGAGAGCATGGTGATGCATGCCTGTAATCCTAGTACTTGGGAGACTGAGACAGGAGGATTGCAGGTTCATAGCCAGCCTCAATAATTTAGTGAGTCCCTCTGCAACTTAGTAAGATCCTGCTTCAAAAATAAAAAAATAGGGATAAGGGTTTAGCTCAGAGGTAGAATGCCCCTCAATCCAATCCCTGGTATCATGAAAAAAAAAAGTTACATTTTCCTTGCTTTCCCTGTATGTCTCCTTTCTCCCTATTTCTTCTATTCTACCTCACCACCACTGCTCTGTGGTCCATTTGTTGTCCTCTGTGCTTGTCCTGCAGATCTCCTAGTCTGTGGCTGTCTGTAGACTTCCAGGAGATGACACACTGGCTCTTCCTTTCCAAATCCCCAAAGGGCCTGGGATCCCTCTTCCCTGGTCTTTGCCACCCATGGGCCTCCAGGTTGCATGACTCAGCACTTTCTCTCACCTGGAGGCTCTCAGGGCTCGTCTTCCTGGAGGGTTCCCTTCCATCCAGTGTTGGACCCTTCCCTGCCACCTGCTTTAGTGCTTTTGCCTGGACACTTAACACAATGAAGGTGTCGTTTTCCACTGAATGGTGTCCGGTAGGGAGCGTGTGGAGGGAGAGTTCCTTGTTCTTTATTTCCATCACACACATTAAAATCGATGGTGTTTGCTCATCTGGCGGAATGACAACTCATTCCTCTGGACAGGCTGGCTTCGCAATTGCTCGTTCAAGGGGAAATCTGATAAGAAACAATAGTCTGGTCTTCGGGAGCATTAAACCGTTGTATTCTAATTTAAACTTCAGGCGCACTGACTGTCTGGTTTGTCTCTCCTTCAGTGTTTGTTGTTGTGGTTATTTTGTTTTTCCCAATTATTGATTTTTTATTCTTTCTTTTTGAAAAAGAAATGGATCCTCAAAACCAATAGTCTTGAGCAGAAAATTCAGTAAGGTTCTCACAGACGGTCTGAAAAGGCGAAGTCTAGTGCACATAGCTGGGGTAATATTTAGATGTCAGGGAAGAAGGAGTCATCAAACATTTCCCAAGGCCCTTGAGAGGAAAGGGCAGGACAGCCTCAGGAGGGCGGACGCAGGGCTATTGTGCTCTTGCCAGGCAATCTGGACAAAGATAGTCTCTGAGCCGTGGGAGGAAGGCTGTGTCCATTCTGTCCAACACCCAGCTCGGAAAAACCATGCGGAATAATAATAGTTGCGATCAACACAATCCTGATGCTGGTTAAAGTGCTACAGTTTTCCCTGTTCTCTCAATGCATTACTTTATTTAGAATCACAGAATTATAGATTATTGTGCAGAAGAGAATGGTAGAGAACAGCTAGTTCAGACTGTGCTTTGTGCAGATGAGGAAATTGAAGCCAAGACAGATGAAGTGGTTTGTGGAAAGACTCGGTCTCATTCCCCGTAACAGCCCAGGGCAGGATAAGGAGGTGTATTTGTATATTTTCTATATCTACTGTGTGTCAGCCACTCTTCTAGTCTCTGAGCGTTTTATAATGAAGAAGGCAAGTGGTTGGTGGGTGAGACAGAGAGATAGTTATGCAATAAGCTGATGGTTATAGTAGAACGCTATGTGACCTCTTAAGGAGGGCACCCAACAGACTAGAAATGACCAGAGGAGTTTCCCAGTTAAAGCGATAGATACAGTAGGACCAGGATATGAATAGTAAGAGTTAGGCAGGTGAAGGCTGGGGCTGGAACTAGGCATGAAGGCAGGGTAAAATAGGCAAGGAAAATAGAAGTAATCATCTAAGTTTTTCCCCAGACTTAGGTCTTGAGGGATGGAGAAAAGGCTACCTCCAAGTGCTCCTGGCACAGTGACCACAAGAGCTAAAGATGGCGTGACTCACTGTGCGGCATCTTTAATGTCATTGTCACAACATCCGTGGGAAGAACACATGGTAGTTATCATCAAGAGGAAACTGAGTCACAGAGACAGCTCAGTGGCATCAGACCATTCGATGGTGGCAGAATTAAGAAGCGAGCTTGCTGTCTGTTTGTAGAGACAGAGAAATAGAGGTACAAATAAGCTCTGAATCTGGGTTGGAAGAAAAATGTCAGGTAGGTGACAGGTCAAGTTCTGGTTGGCCTGGGCAAGAAGTAGTTGTGTTTTATGACCTCTGTGCCATTCATAAGGTTCACTAGAGGAGAACCAGGACTTAACCGGATATAGAATGTTAGAGTTGGCAAGAACAAACTTATGGCATACAAGGAGTTGTACGTGAGCTTAATACAGGATTCTGACTCCGTTTCTGAATGCACATAGAGGTTGCATTTATCCTAAGAGGCATTGTGAAACCTTTAAAATAAAAGAAAATTTAAATAGAATCAATTTAAATCAATTTTACTTTAAAAATTCATGTGCAGTACTTTTAAGAAATGGGAAAAATACAAAAATGAGCCATCTGTAGCCTCCCAGAGAGGCTATGAATCTCCGTTGTTCCATATGCAATGTAGGGCTTAGGTGACGCAGACAGGCAGGCAGGAGAAGACTTTGCTGGTCTCTGAAGGGTGTGAGGATCTCTCCTCCCTCACCCTCATCTGCAGAAGCCAGGAACAGGGCTTTCTCCCTCGAGGCCCCAAGGATGTTGTCTCTGCCTTGGGATGTTGACAGAAGAGAACTAAGGGGAATGTCATGTACCAGTAGACCTTTCTCTAGTGCTGAGTTCCTTCTCCTTTGTGTTGTAGCTTCTTATTCTTATAAAGGCTGCCTAAAGCATGTTAGAACTTATTCTCTTACTTGATTCCATGGGGGAAAGTGGAGAATGCTGTGGTTTGCCTCCCAGCTCTCCCACGATTGCCTGCATGGTGAGCAGACTACTCAAGGTTTGGCCTTAGGGGTTATTCAGGTAGGAAAAATGCCTGCTTCATGGCACTGCTGCAAAACTTGAAAGATGGTATGTGAAGGTCTAATATAGTGTATGACATGTTTTGGGTTCATGGTACATGGCATGTATTATTTTGACCCATTCCCCATCTTCCAATGTTAGCACGGATATTAGGATGACTCCCTTTCTGTAAATGAAGAAATCAAGCCCCAGAAAGTTATTGCATCTCATTTATTATCATATTGCTGCTGTTATGAGACATTGATCTGGAAAATAAAACATTTTCAGATATTTGGGCCAGTGGTCTTCATTCACTGCCTCATGCCTATGGTAACAAACAACTATGGTCTCTCCAGGAATCCTTCCCAATTCCTATTGGAAGTAGTTGTGTAGATATTTTCTGGCACTCAGCTTTATTCTAAATTTTGGTTTCGAAGCTGTTTTTAAGATAACATCAAGAACTATTTCTGGATGCTGGGGAGAGAGGTCACTCTCTGGATAATCTCTCCAGGCAAACAAACAACAAACCGCAGCCCTTGCAGGAAGCCTGTGGTGTGTGCAGCTAACAGGGCTCAGGCGACAGTAGCTGGTGCTAACAAGGAGCCAGGACGCCAAGGCACAACCCTGACTCCAGGCTTTGCCCCACCACAGCTCCGAAGTGGCTGGGCTTCCAGGTTGGAGCACCAGGCAGGAAAGTCTTCCAAGTAGAAATGCACCTAAACTGAGCAGGGCGTGGTGGCGCACGCTTGTAATCCCAGCATTTGGGAGGCTGAGACCAGAGGATCCGGGTTCGAGGCCAGCCTCAGCTACTTAGTGAGGCACTCCGCAATTTAGTGAGACCCTGTTTCAAAATAAAGAATAAAAAATAGGGTTGGGGGTATAGCTTGGAGGTAGAATGCCCCTGAGCTCCATCCCGAGTACTGAAAAAAAAAAAAAAGAAAAGAAATGCATCTATACCTTTTTCTTAGAAAAAGGGGTCTGGGCTTCTTCAGAAGCCCCCAGTAATGGGCTGTCAGGGATATAGCTGAGGCATCTACTGCATTCAGCTCACTGACTAAGACAGGATGGCTTAAGGGACATTGAGTGGACTCTTAAGAAACCTGGGACTCTATCCTTGACAAGTTGGGGAAAGCAACTTGACCTTTTATGTTTTGTTTGTTTTTGTGTGTGTATATGTGTCCTATATGTATGAGGGTCTTTTGTGTGTTTGTGGTACTGGGGATTGAATCCAGGGGTGTTCTACCCTGAGCTACACCCCCAACCCTATTTTATTTTGAAACAAAGTCTCAATAAGTTGCTGAGGGTGACCTCAAACCTTCCATTCCCTGTTTCATCCTCCCAAGTACTGAGATTATAAGGATAGGCCATTGCAACTGGTTTTGACCTGATCTTACTTGATCTGCCAACCTCAGAAAGTCAATGTAGGCATACACTGGCAGGTCAAAGGTCTTTTGCAAAGTCAAAATATGATGTATAGTAGGGGTAGGGAACACACTGACTTTGAAAAAAAAAAAACAAAACAAAACTCAAGTTGTAAAGAAGCCAGCCTTATTCAGTATGGGCAGGAATCTATCACATTGTTGAGTAGGAAAAAATGTAAACTAGATCTGTAGGGTTTTAATAAATTAATTGCTAATAAACTCTTAGATAAAAGGCATCTGGGCATGTTATCAAAAATGCTGACAGACCTCATAGAGAAACCTGAGGAAAGATACATTTGATGTGTTGGGGGGAATCACTTGTATTTGTTGCCTAATGCTGTGTAAAAATGTGCCACACACCTAGTGGTTTAAACACCAATGCACATGTATTATCTCTCACAGTTCAGTGGAGGAATGGCAGCTGCTTGGCTGGGTGGTCCTGGCATAGTGTCTCTCTCATGGGTTGTAGTCGACATGTCAGTGGGAGCCACAGTCATCTGAAAGTTCGACCGTGGCTGGAGGATTCACTGAGAGAATGGCTCACTTGCATGCTGGAGAGTTGCTGAGGTGGTTGGCAGGAGGCCTCAGTCCTTTCCCTCTTATGCCTCTCCAAGAGTTATTTGCAGGTCTCATGACATGGATGTTGGCTTCCCAAGGGTGAGCCACTGAAGTAGAAATTTCCCCATCTTTTATAACCTAGCCTCAAGACACCATACATTTTCACACTAGTATCCTGGTCACTACACAGATCAGCCCTCATCAGTGCGGACAGAATTAGACAAGGACATAAACGCCCTTGGACCAAAGACCTACTTGGGGGACAGCTACCAACACCATTGTGGAATTATGAGCAATGGACTTGAGGAGGACAGAGCATATCTGGGTGTTGAACTAGGTGTTGAATATAGAGAGGAGTTTGCTGGTTGATAAGGATGGGAAGCAGCACTTCAGTTGAGGGAACGTCGCTCACAGGCACAGAGCTTTGGAATGGCCCATCATGTCTGAGGCCTGGTGGGAGAGCTGAAATGGAAACACTGTCTCATGGAAGAGGGCAGGAAGCTGAAGACCTGCCCTCTGGCTCACTGTTGGGTCAAGAACATGAAGACCCTGAATGCATCTGAAGACAAACCACATGGGTTTCTACCCTAGAGGCTACAGGGGGCCAGGGTGGCATGATTTGCAGGATTTTAAGGACATTAACTGGCATAAGCATGAAGGTGGCTTCAGTGGAGACACAGCTGTTGGCTATCGTTTCCAAGGGGAAGATGAGTAGGGTCATCTTTAAAAATGGCAGTGAGGATAGAGGGAGAGTCAGTTCTGGAGGTCTCGGGGTTCTAGAAATCACAGAAGCAGAGTCTCTTCTTTCTATAACTGGGGAAACACTGAGGCAGAGCGAGGTGGCTCATTCAAGGACGAGCAACTTATTATAGCCTTTTACTACATTTTTAGATTGGTAATGGCAAGCCAAGGGGAGTGATGTGGTTTCAATGTGCCCCCCAACGTTTGTATGTTGGAACCAATCCCCAATCCAAGTGTTGGGCAGTTGAGCCTCATATGTGGCGACAGGGCCATGAGGGTCCTGTTTTGTGAGTGTGTTACTGCCGCTGTCACAGGAGTAGGTCATTGTAAAAAGTGGCTTCCTCATATTCTTCCTGGTACAGTGCTCTCTTCCCTCTGCCTTCTGCCATGGGATGACACAGCATGGAGGTCCTCGCCACATGCCCCCCACTTTGACACTGGACTTGCCAATCTTCAGAACCATGAGCCAAATAAATCTCTGTTCTTTATAAGTTACCCAGACTTATCTATTGTTATAACAACACAAAACAGACTAAGACAGGGACATACAGAAAGAAGAATGTGTGTCTAGAATTCAGAAAGAGAAGGAACAAGACTTTGAGAGGTAGTGAGTTCTGGGAATTTGGGAGAATCAATTATTAAGGGAATACAGGA
The DNA here is from genome assembly GCA_004027655.1 of Graphiurus murinus. Taxonomy (NCBI): domain Eukaryota; kingdom Metazoa; phylum Chordata; class Mammalia; order Rodentia; family Gliridae; genus Graphiurus; species Graphiurus murinus. The sequence goes on from PVLC010011057.1 coordinate 25,142, forward strand.
AGCATTTGCTGATGCCCTTGGTTGAGTTCAGGTCCTCTTCTGGTAGCCTCCTCATAGCTCTGACTTCCACTTGTCACTCTGCGTTCTAGTCAGGTGTCCCTGTCACCCACTCTCCCCGTAAGCTCTTCCCACAGGACTGATCCTTCAGTCTCCAGTGGCACAAGGTCTGGCACATGGGAGGAGCTTGGGAAATGCCGGATGGGAAACCAAAGGAGCAGCCGGACCTGAGCTCAGTTTTACCAACTGGCCTCAGAGGTTTATCTCCTATGAGGAAGGCAACCTGGCCGAGGTGGAGCAGAGAGTGGAAAATAGGTTCAGCAGAGGATGACAGTTGTGGTAAGAAAAGGGAGAATCAGGATAGACCTCCGAGTCCAGTTTTAGAACTTTTAATTATGCTCTTGCCCTGACTCCTCATTAAGTTAGAAATGATAGTTTTAGAATATCCATCAACGGATAGTCCCCAACTTACAATGATTCAACCGTTGACTTTTTGACTTTACAATGGCGCAAATATCAGTAGAAGCTGTACTTCAGATTTTGAGTTTTGATCTTTTCCCTGGGCTGGCAATATGCAGAACGATGCTCTGTTATGATGTCCAGTTGTAGGTGACTACAAAAATCTTGTGCACTTGTAAGGCGAGCTGGGCTAAGCTCTGTTTAGTAGGTTAGATGTATTAAATACATTTTGGACTTATCATATTTTCAGCTTATGATATAAGTCAAGGAGCATCTATATTATGTTGCCAGAAGGAATAAAGGGCCACTTGCAGCATAAGGCCAAATGCAGGGAGGGCTCTATGGGTCCGCTGGCCAGACTTGAGCCCCCTGTGTGAGTCGAGTGGCAGTGGGCCAGGCAGGCATGACCCAGCTCTAGGCTGCACCTCCCCAACGCCATCTTGGTGGAGTGAGACACAGGTGGCAGAAACCAGGGTGTCCAGAGGCCCTGAGCCTCAGGCTGAGTCTGAAAGAGGCAGCGACAGCTATGGGGTCAGGCGGGAGGCAGCTAATATGTATGTTAAACACATGGAAATGAGAGCAAATAGCGGAGCTGGCGAGACAAATATTGAACAGGTCTGGGCCTGAGACTAAACCAACATGGGGAAATGAAAGGCTGCTGAAAGCAGATGGAGGAAGGGGGCAGGGTGGAGGGAGGACAAGCTGAGGCCAGGCCTCCAGGAGCACCCTGAGGATCCAGCTGCAGGCTGGCTATCCTGTGAGCAGTGCCACAGAGAGGCTGCCCACGCCAAGGCCGGCCCAGGCTGGCTATGAGTGGCCAGGTTTGCCATCTCTGTAGAAGTTTCTATGTCTCTGTATATTCTATCCTTTCTTAGCCCCCTGCCCCATTTCAGGTAATCCCCTTGTGTCCTCCATCCCTGAACTTGTCTCAGAGTGGACATCTCTTCCCTATTCATTCCCTTAAATCAGAGAATCCTGAAGGATGACATTTGGTTACAGGGATAGAGGGCCAACCAACGATGTCCCTATAACTGAGGCTTGGGGGCTGTAGTTTGCACAGGAGGCAGGGAAGGGCGCCTCAGTGACTTGTCTTGCAGGCCAGTCTGCATGTTTGCATTGCAGGCACAGTCTCTCCATGTAGTGAATACTACTTCTTGGGCTGTCCTTGTCTAAGATGGGGCCAGGGCAGGATTCAGAACCAACTTCTATTCTAGACGAGACATAAGAGGGATGGTAGTAGAAATGGCAGTTCCACCCAAGTCATGAGAAGGCCATTGTGTCAGTGGGGAAGGAAAGACTGACCCACAGGCTCAGTGTTCTTCTGTCTGAGAGCATCAGGCTCTGAGTCTGCTGCTTGCTGGGACACTGGGGGACAGAGCAGTCTTTGTTACTGTCAGAAAGGCCAGTCCCTGAACTGGACGAGGGGGAGGCTCTATCATCCCTGGGGAGGATTTTCCTCTCCTTTTTTCCTGCCCAGTAGTTACGGTGACCCTGGGAGGGGAAATGGGAAATGTTAGGGGTAACTCAGGTCCACCAAGACTTTCCCTGAATATTCCCATGAGCAGGAGCATTACATAAAGACAGACGATGCTACCTGACTGGCCTCGTGCATCAGATCCAGGTCTGAATAAAACAGAGCTCTCAGGAGATATGTCTCAGGACTGATAAGGCTTCAGTAGGTTGCAGGATCAGCATAGGCAGCAAGTGCCAGAGAAAACTATATAATAGGGTACTTGGAAATCAGGGGTGGTATGGGGGTTTCACAAACACAGGCCTCCAGAGGAGAGTGGAGTCTACTAATAATAATCCCACCTCATTTTTGCCCAAAGCCAACAGAGGCCAGAGCTTATTTGATTCTTGTCCTCAGAAGAGGCAGTGCCCCTGCAAAGGCTCTTTGGCCACAAGAAGAATGCTGAGGTCTTCTAGGTCCTGGCCCTCCAGCTGAGGGCCTTATAAAACATTCTATTTCTCTAGTTCGATAGCTCAATTACATGTCAGGAAACATGTAGATCAATCTCAACTCTATCAACTGCAGAACCTATCTTCTGGTAGGTTCTGCTCTTAGGGGAGGGAATATAATAAAATGATATGTCGCTACTTCTGTCTGAGAGGTGTGTCTTCCACAAATGGCCTGAGATAAGACCAAACTGGATAAGGACTAAAACACAAGTTTAAAATGGGAGAAGAAGGAGTTAACTAGGTTCTATCCAGATGCATATGATTAAGGCCTAACTCTTGGGGAGATTTCAAGAGAGGGAAAGAGAAGGGTTTTCAGGCTTAGCAAACTACATGAAGGAAGTGATGGAGAGGAGACAAAGGAGAGTCAACTCATTCCTAGACCTCAGTAGGCTCTGGGAACAAAGACAGTCCAAGACAGATCCCCTAGTCTTTATGTGGCAGAATGTAGGATGGAGTCCATGTTGAAGGCATGATATAGCTTCTGGTAATTTCTGAAACTCACAAGAGGAACTTTTCCCTGCTTGACCATCACATCTGGCCTCTCTGAATAGACCCATATTTGCCAGGTCAATCTCTTACATAGTGCTATGGCTTAGCTATTACTCACAATCGTCCCCCAAAGGCTCATGTGTTGGAACCCTGGTTTGGTAGTGTAGAAAGTTTGGAAAGTTTTGAGATGTGGGGCCTGGTGGGAGGTGGTTTGGTGCATTGACCCTGGAAGAGATTAATGTGGAATTAGAGTTCTCCTGAAAGTGGGTTGTTGTAAGAGCAAGACTAATTTCCTGTCTCACCATGTTATCTTCCTCTGCGTGGGTTCCTGCCATGATGCCATCTTCCATGATGTGATATAACCAAGTGGATTCCTCACCAGAGGTAAACCAAGGAGTTTGCCTGATCTTGGACTTTCAGCTCAAACTGTGAGTAAAATAGGCCCCTTTCCTTTATACATTATCCAACCTCAGTTATTTTGTTATAGCAATGGAAAGCAGGCAGATAGAGTGTTCATCTCCTCAAGGACACAAGACCTGAAATTGGGTAGCCGATGAGCCTAGGTGCCAATTTATGTCCCTACCCAGGCAAAGTAAGCTAAGAGGACTGAGATGAAACCTATAATCCATTTATATTAGGTAATTTATATAAGACACTTAGCAGGTACCTGGAACTTATTAAATGCTCAATGAATGCTGTTGCTGTTATAAACAAATCATCATTAAAAGTGGATGGAATAGATGTTGCTACTCCTCCATACACACATATCATAATATCCTGAAGCTCAGAAAGATTACCTTATTATTCTAAGATTTTATAGCTAGTTGGTAGAGGTCCAGCATTTGAATCCTGATCTGATTTTAAAGCCTGTGTCTGTTGCCAGGGAAGTTCAGCTGCCAGGTGAGGACAAGGATTCTTAGATCTTGACCTGGGGGCACCAGGACAGTCCAGGTTCCTGTGGCAGAGGGGAAGAGAGGAGTTACTCATGCACTCATCACTCGCTCCAATGATCAAAGTCTAATTGTCTTCATAAGCCCCTTCACTAGGAAGTCAGCACCACGTTAGCAGGGCAGCTCACCTATGGCTCAGGGGCTGCCTGTGAGCACCACCCCAGCCCTACCTCTCTTCCCTCTACAGCAGACCCCTCCTGGGTCCCCTGGCCCCAGCTGGCATCTGAAGGGACTGAGTGACAACTCCCCATTCTCACCCACAGTATTAGAATCTGCAGGCTGGCTGGGGCTTAGCGCCTTGTCATGTATCTCTTTGGGGAAAAAAAAACTCATGTCTTCTAGTGACACTTTACATGTTGGAGATGATGAGGGAAGCTCCTTTGCCAAGCTTTCTTATACGTCCAGTTCTAGCCATGGGATCATCAGAATAGTCCACAAAAGAAGATCACTTGATTCTACCTTCATGTGTAGCAGCAAGCAATTGTTTGCTTCTCTACCTTTCTTCCGGAGACAATATACCTGCTTGTCTCCACTTCCTACATCTGGGGCCACAAGGGCACCACCAAGAGGCACCTGAGACCTACCTATAGCCTTACATCTAGCCTAAGTTCAGGACAATTCTACCTCTAGGATGACCTGCAACAAGCCAGCATCAAGGTAATCTTGCTACAAGCATTGCTCTGACCTGGTCTTGTTCAGCACTGATTTTTAGATGGTTTCTAAAGCCAAGTCCTCATTGGCATCCAGGTGATCTAGCTCCTTGCCTTGAGCCTTGGCCTGGATTGTCTCCTTGCCAGCATTTCATTATTTTGCAGCTGTTTCTCCACCTTGCTTTCTTCACTCATGTTTGGAGTTGATGGTGATGACATATATAAATCGTCATCTTTCTATACCTCTTCTCTGAATCTCATCACAGGCTGCCCACCCTCCCTGACCTTGGAATTACCTTCCTACACCATCTCCTTTCACCACACCTTCCAGAACCAAACCCTCTCTTCTTGCCTGGGCTTTGGAGAATGCCTGCAGATCTCTGATTCTCCTGTTCTCAACCTCGGCCAAGAGCAGGAGCCCTCAAGCCATAGCAGATGGGTCTGCCTGGACTGGTGGGCACTGGCTGATTTAGAACCCTATTAAACATTTAAGTTCTAAATCCCCAGGTGATCCAAACACACATTTTAGGGAAACTTGAGCAAACTTCATATTCTACCAGTATTTGCAAAGTAAGAGAGAAAGTCAAGTCATTATGAAATGATATCCTATTAGCTTACATTAATGAAAACAGCATAACACAAAGACATTCCTCTGAGCCCAGATATTGTTCCAGACTACCTGGCAGAGCTGCCTGGTACTTGAGTACATCTCCAGCTCCTCCTCTGTGGTCCAGGTACCACAAGCCAAGGAGTCCAAGCAGGCTGGAGGCAGGAGGAGGAGAGAAGGCAGCAGGTGGGCTGTCTTGCTGTGCATCTCAGTCACTGGGCTTCTGACAATGACTAGGTATGCAATGAGGGGCAAAGGATATAGTTCCATCAGTCAGAACCAAATGCATCTAAGACCCTCAGACATGTAACCAACATCTAACATCCCAGCTGTCACAGTGCAGAATACCTCCTTCCATGCCCACTTAGACTGTTTTTGGTGTTTATTTACGATAACTTCCTTTCTTCTTTTGCATAGGGATTACAATGATCACTATTTTAACTGGATCCTTTCTTAGAACAGACATATTGGCAATAATAATAGTGTTCTGCCCAACGCTACATAGCATTTGGATTCCCTGAGAAGTCCTAAGCCAATTTCCCAGCACTTGCTGGAACTTCTGCTGAGTACACTGTAACTATCTACAGAGATCGAACTACAGGAAGTCCAGCTTGGTTCTAGTAAGAGTGACAAGCAGTTGAAGTGACATTCTGCTGACATGACCCGGGAGGGATACTGCTCTGGTGGCAGAGGAATCTGTGAGTAGGGGAAGTGTACCTCCATTCTTCATGTCCCAGGTTGGTGGCATTTTTCCCCAGGATTTAACGGCTCAACCCTGCACAAGAATATCTGCCATCAGACAAGAAGCAGGGAGGCTCAGAGGATGCTGGTGATGTCTCAGGTCACGGATCTGCACACAGCTGGCCCTAAACATCATACACGTGAATGGTCAGAATCCTCAGGTATCTGCCATGGCCTTGAAATTCCTTTATTAGAGTCACTCATCTGGACCAAAAAATATGAGAGCTGGAAGCAAGTTGGATTATAATTGCTTCCTCACTTGGGAACCTTATAGAAATGACTATTTTTCCAGGTAAGTACACATGTTTGTGATACCCATGCATATGAGTTCTCATATATGAATTGCGGGAAATTTTTAAATCCTCCAAACCCATTCCTGGGGCCCAGGTTAACACTTTTTAGTCTAGCTCTAGCTCTACGTTTCTTAGACAAGGCAATGGAGGCCCAGAGGTGCTGAGCAACTGGCCCAGAGTCATGCAGTTGAGTAACGGCTGAGCCAAGTCAACACCTCAAACCTCCTTCTTCATGTCCCAGTGTTTCTCCAAGGCTTCATTCAATGCTCCAGTCTTGAGTCTTTTACAGGCCTCCCCTGTTCCCTCTGGAAATGAGAATACCCCTGAAGTACAGCACCTTAGACTTCATATTCAAGACCAGCTGGGGTGCTTAGGCAGCTGGCTGAGGCCAAAGAGGGAGGGCGCACAGCAAAATGTCACCCACAAAGAGTCAGCCATGTGTGGCTAAGCAGAGAGCCTGTGGTCAGTCATTTGCAAAGCAAATCTTTTCTCTGCCCTGTGACTCTCAGTAGGTTAGTCAAACTCTCTGAGACTCGGCTTTCTCATCTCCAAAATGGAGAAGGTAGCAATGCCTGTGACTCTTGTGGTGGAAGAAGAGATAATGCACGTAGAAGCTAAACAGTAGTAGCCATCCTTCAGGTGTCATTGTTTTCCAGGGGTGGCCTCAGCAGCAACTGGAAACGACTGTGAGCCAGCCACACGGGTGCTCATTTTATGTTTCTTCTTTAATGGTTCTTAGGCAGCTCGGCCCTCTTCCTGGCTGGCCCTGAGTCTTAGGGTTCCTCAGGAAATATAATGTCAGCAGCAGAGAAGTTTGGACTTTAAATAACTGTGTCCCCATCCAGGTTAGCTGCTGCCACTCCCTGTTCCTCTGGCTGCTGTCACAGGCTCTGGGCTGCCAGCTGCGAGGCCAGCTTGCCCCCTGCTGGCCATCCAGCCCTGGAAAGCAGAGGGGCTTGTCTGGACAGCCTCCTGGCTGAGGGGCTGAGGACTTGGATGCAGGCCTTCGGCAAGGGCTGAAGTGTGACCAGAGCTAGGAATCTGGGAGGGGCTGCAGCCACTTTCCCAGGCAATGCTTCCCTGGTGATGGACCTGCAATCCCCTTAGTCCCCTGCACAATCCAGCTGAAAACGCACGCTCTGCAAGCTGGAAAATGAGAAAGGGCAGGGATGGGTGCAAAGGTGAAGGAGGAGACCGCTGGGAAGAGGCAGAAGTTACACCAAGGTCTGAGTCACAGGTGTGTGTATGTGTGTGCATGCACACACCCAGGAGAGAAAAAGACAGAGAAGGACAACAGACAGAGGTGGATAGAGATAGAGACCCAGAGAGACACACACAAAGAGACCTATAGGGGAAGAGAGAGAAGAGCAGGAGGGGGCGAGGGAATACAAGTGCTTAGTCAGCACACTCCATTCTCTCCCCTCTGGGCACCTAGATCACCTGTGAGCCCCAGTCTGAGGCTTTGGAAACCATCCTGGTGCCTACTGCAGGACTCAGAGGCCCCACCGTGCAGGCAGGGAGCTGAGCAGGTGAGCTGAGACTGCTCAGGCCTGCAGCGCCCCCTCCAAGTCCCAGTGCCCAGACAAAGGGACCAAAGCAAGCGCATCCATCTCTTATCTTTCCCCAACAGTAAAATTCCCCCACGTGGAGCACAAATAGAAACCGTCCCTGCAGGTCTTGGCTGCTGGTTCCCAGCTAGAGCCACTGCTGGCCTTTCAGTTCGGTCTTAAGATGCGATGGATACAAATTGCAAAGGTTCGGTCAGCTTTTGAGCGGAAAGCAAATTTTATCGCAGGGGAAGGGGGAGGTGGGGAGGTGGCGGGAAGCCGAGGGGGTGGGGAAAAAAAAAGCTGAAATAGAAAAATTGCTGAAAAGCCTCCTGCAGCCTGTCAGGAGTATTAACTTAGGATGATGTAGGAGAAACGACTAAGTGGTTTTTGTGTCAGCTACACTGAATCAAACTTGTTCAAATATATGCGTGTGTGAGTGTGCGTGGCAGCCAGCAAAACCCACCTCAGAAATGGAAAACAGCCTCTTAGTTTTAAGGGTTTCTTATGTTTTGCAAATATGAGAAAAGCTATGCATAAATTAGATTAGAAAGGGGAAGCTGGCTTGGGGAGGTGGCTGTCTCAGGTTTCTGCTGGAGGGATGGGAGGGACTGAGAAGCTGGGCTTTGGCTCCCAGAGCCCCAACACCCCATCTTCCTTGGAAAGAAAGGGAGATGTGGAGAATGGGGTGGTCACTGAGCAGCTGCAGGGCTCAGGGGGCAGGGAATGGTGAAGCTTTTTGCATGAGGACAGCTCAAGGTCCCAAGGAAAGAGGAATGGAACGTACCCTGCAACTTGCAGAAAGCAAAGACCCTGCACCTTCCTCGCCCCTGAATCCCAGAGGACTGCAGGCCAAGCACAAGCTCCACCCCCTGCTCTGCCAGGAGGAAGCTCCGGGGAGGTAAGAACAGGGTCAGGCCAAGGGCGCTGGCTCTTGGACCTGCCTTTAGCACTAGCCTAATCGCCTGCTCCAGCTGCTCCTTTATTGGGTGCTTCCTGCATGGGTTTTGAGTCTCTAGCCAGAGCAATAAGTCAAGAGAAGGAAATCAAGGCATACAAATAGGAAAAGAAGAACTAAAACCATCCTTTTTGCAGATGACATACTATACTTAGAAGACCCAACAAACTCCACCAAAAGGCTTGTAGAACTGATCAACAAATTCAGCAAAGTGTCTGGGTACAAAATCAATCTTAAAAAATCAGAAGCTTTCCTCTATGCCAACCATAAATTCACTGAAAAAGAAATCCAGAAACAATCCACTCACAATAGCACCCTGAAAAATAAAATACTTAGGGATAAACCTAACCAAGGAGGTAAAAGACCTCTACAAGAAAAACTATAAAAAGTTGAAAAAAAGAAATTAAAGACCTTAGAAGATGTTAAATTCAATGTTAAATTTCCTTCTAGCCCACACTTCTCTCTATGTCTCCACTTCTTTCCTCTTCCCATCTCTCATACACGACTTGCACCTGGCATCCTCGCTGCGGCTGGTCCTGAAGGTCAGCCATCTGGGCTCGGAACCTTCCGCCCATCCTTGGAGCTGTGTGGGAGAGGTGCCTGATGCCAGGGTGGTTCAGGAGGAGCTGTCATTCTCTCGGTGCTGGCTTATCACTCAGAGATGGCCCCTCTCAGGCCCTCCCCACCTTCACAGGGCAGCCAGCACCCCTCCCTGGAAGAGCCCAGGCCCTGGCACCACCCTTCCCCGGCAGTTCTTCTCCATATTCAGCATCCTGTTCCACACGCGGCATCGTCTTAGCTCTAGTGTTCTCCATGAGCTGATCGCTGAGGGCTGACAGCCTGGAGGGCAGCCCAGGGAAAGGCTGCCCCTCTGCTGACCTCCTCCATCTGGCCTCTCTCAGACAGAGACTGCGAAGATGGTCAGTGAAGAAACCGTCCCTGGCACCTTCACCAGAAGGTGGGTAAACCATGCCAGGATTGCTTGTCTTCTGGCCAGGGGATGGGTGGCACAGTGCCCAGGAGCTTTGGAGGGCCATTGTTATGATATGAGACAATGAAACCATCTCAGCTTTGGATTCTTTGTATTTTACCCTGTCCATTCCCAGTCTGCACCTCCAAGAGAGCATTTTAGCCAGTCTGCAATGCTTATGCTTGTACATACATGCACATGTATACATGCATACACACAAATGTAGACATACACACATGCAAATGCAGTCCTACATGTATGCATATACACACTTATGCACTCATGCATGATCTCACCTACATGCAGACACACACAAACACTATACACATATGCATATACATGTACATATGTATGCATTCATACATTTGTGTATGCTCCCACACACAGGCACATACATACAAATACATATATATTAACACACATTAACATACACAAAAGCAGGTATGCACACATACATGTGTACCCACATGCATGAATATACACCTGGACATGTATGTGTTCATGCATGCTCCCACACATATGCATATGCATACACAAGCACACAAACACATATATACCAGCACACACATGCATGCACACAAACACACCCAGGCACACACACACACACACACACACACACACACACACACACAAGCATAATCCATACAGGCACACACATGTATAAGCACACATGTGAGAACACATGTATACACATACACTCACATAAGCATGTGCATATATGTGTGTCAGGCCCCGGAAATTCTTTGTTTCCTTGATAATATTTCTGCACAAGCACTGGACCTTTCCAGCTCCCATCTGAGAACTTTCCTCCATACCTGAAGCGTAAGCCTCCTTAATTTGATACTCTTTTCTATGCCCTGATCAATGTATGTAGGATAAAAATACCAACCTCAACTCGGAGGTCTTGTAGAGATCAATTGAGACAGTGTGTGTGGATGTGTTTTCTAGGGTATAAAGGGATAAACAAATTAAATGCAGCCAAGTGTCCTAGCTGAGCCCAGTTCATTTACTGTTTGTGCAGAAAGTGAGATGAGGATTCAGGGAGCCTGTCATTTGCATACGTGTTCTATAGTAGAGCTTTTTATAAAATACTGAAAATATGTTTCCATATTTTACATCACAGGATGTTTGTGTGTTTGCATCTCATATTGTTGTGGCTCGGCTAGGGACCAGAGGAACCCAGACAGCCACGGTGAGGTGAACCGTGGGGACAGGGACATCTCCCTCTTGTCCATGCGGGATGAGCAATTTCCAGCAAGAGGCAGGAACAATTGAGTTCAGAAGCTGAAGCAGCTAGACTCTGTCTGAGTCCAAATATTTCTTCTTAGGAGACTGTGTTTCAGTATGAAACATCTACACCCACTCATACACCTGGCCCTCCAGACAGGGACACCTTGAGGCTTCCTGCGGATGCTGGGGATGGAGATAGCACCAGGTAGAGCAATGTTCCTCACCCACTGTTCAGGGACACTGAGGCAGCACCGTCAGGACAAAGGCTCAGGTGGCAAAACCACAGACATTCAGTTATAGATTATTATTATCATACCTAGTGATCCCGAAGGGAGATGTGCTAAGATCAGGATTCTGAACCCGAAGAACCAGTCTGAAGATTTGGACTCTTTCCTCTCATGAAGATGTAGCCTGTCATACTCTTGGTTTCTCCTTCCACCAAAGGAAAACAAAACCCAGACTTGGAATCAATGGAATTCACCTTCAAAGCACCCCTAGTGTTCCCAGCACTGTCCACACTGCAGGAAGCACAGGATGTTCTTTCTTCCCTTGGGACCACTGACAGGTAGGATGGTTGGTGCAAATTGGAAGAAGGTACTTCTTTGGGCCAGAAAAATGGCAAAGTGGTGCCTTTGATTACAAAAAGACCTGTATTTGGAGGGACCAGTTGGAAAAAGAGATCATGGTTTGAATGTGTCAGTCTCCGTACTGCATTTTGTGAAGCTCAAATTACAGACACTGGGTGAAAATTCTATTCCTTACATAGGGAGCTCATAATCTAACTGGAAGGACAAGACAGACACAAAGGAAAATGCACCTGATTGCATACTGCTTACAAAGGTCTGGTGTCTGATGAGGGATGGAAATCATGCTGCCAGCATCCATGCAAGAGGATGAAGGCTGAGGATTCCTTGAAGACTGGGAAAAATAAGAACAAAAGGTATGTCCTGCTGGATATTTCTCTTTGTATCATAGTGAAAACAGCTCTTCTAACAATTTCTGGAATGCCAAATTGGCTCAATGAGCTCAAGGGCCCAGGATTCTCTCTTCTGTAGACACCTGCTTAGAAAATGGGTGAAATATCCAGGGAGTTAGAATCCATGAAATTGACATCAACAGATGTTGTATCTTGACCTTCTAGGAATGGCAGCATGATGCTGTAGTAACAAAGCTGATGTAATCAAAATTGGAATAACTACTGTTATTTGTGATATTTGTGAGTACTTACCACTTTACAGACACTGCGCTGTGTATTTTGTATGTAATGTTTCAATTACTGCTCCTGACGCTCTTACAAGACATACATTAGTTTTCCAATTTTGCAAATAAGTAAGTAGGCTCAAGGTAAAAAAAAAATGTTAAGATGAACCATATACAAGTGCTTACTGAATGCCAGGTACTGTTATTAACACTTTATGTGTATTATTTATTTAGTCCTCAGAGCAACTGTATAAAGTAGGTCTACTACTTGTTTTCCTATCTTATAGATAAGGAAAACAAGGTTCATTGGATGTTAAATTATTTCCCTAAGATTAAAAACAAAAAAAAAAGCAAAGCTGGTAGGTCTTTGAAGACCGAGTTGTTAGTCCCTGATATAGTGCAGCCTAGTTTTGAGTTTTCCATGGAAGGAGACCTAACAGCAGAGGCATGAATACATACCCCCAGGAGTCTGGGAGTATTGCTTAAGGCAGCTAGCTGTCAGTGTGAAATTTCTTTGAAGCTGTGTGTTTTATCTTAAAAAATTTTTGTGAATTTTGCATTCTATTTCATAATGTATATTTTTAACATAAAAATGCTATTTTGATTTTAGCTGTTGTTCTCAAAACTTTGAGGGGAAAAAAAGATACTTGAGGAAGCCATGCTGTTACCCTGTGGTTGTGCTTACCTCCTGGCCTCCTGGCTACGTGTTCCTGGGTTTCTATGTATTCTGTTGTGAGGATGGTTGAAGTAAAAGATCAGGGGTTCTGGAATCAGCCAGACCAGAGCTCAGATCCTGGCTCCATTTACCACCATGTGCTGTGACCTCTTATCCATAAATCAGAGATAATGATGTATACCTGTCAGAAGGGCATTACAAAGAATGAGGGAGACACATTACTCTTAGGAAGATTTCTCTAATATGTGGTGCCACTCCAAGTGGATACTTATGACTCGTCATGCCTTGGTCATCCAGCAAGTTGCTTATGTCTACTACTGTGCTGAGCGGACCATCTCTGGGCCTCTGCAACTGCTTTTGTTTTGGAGGGTAGTGGAGTTGCTGCTCATTTTCCAGGGGAGGAGCACTTTGTGTATTTTATTTTCCCAATGAGCCTATGGTACCCCTGGGGCTTAGGTGTGATCATGGTACTTCTCTTTTCTTCACCTATGTTTAGATTATTCCTTGGCTGATCATTCCTTTGCTGAGAAAGGAACTTGTTTCCTGTCAATTTGTGGCTTTGCTCAGAAAAAAGCAACAGTTTGAAGTGAATGGATATTTTGATATTATGCATATTATATTAATACTCTATTCACATATATTCATGTCATATACATATTATGTTTAAGCCCTTTTCAAAACCCTCTAAACCTCTAGCCAAGGCTTAAACAGAAAGGAGAATCAGCTGGTCAGGTGCTTCCAGTAAGGGACAAAAAGAGGTCCTATGGTCCCTCTGGAACTTTACATTTATAGGAAAATCAGCGAACTTTGCTGAACCTTATTTTCCTAATTTGCAAAATAAAGCTCACTTGGCAAAATATGATCATTAGGAGTACCTTATAATATACACTATGATGTTTTTATAAAAAAAATAACAATAACAAAGGTTAGTGAGGATGTGGAGAAATTGGAACACTTGTGCCTGGCTGGTAAGAATGGAAAATGGTGTAGTCATTGCGGAAAAACAGTGTGGTGATTCCTCAAAAAGCTAAAAATAGAGCTAACATATGATCCAGCAATTCTGCTTCTAGATATATACCAAAAAGCAATTGATAGGAGGGACTCAACCGGATACTTGGTATACCAGTTGTTTCTAGCAGCATTATTCATGATAGCCAAAGGGTAGAGAGAGCCTGAATGTCCATTAACAGATGTATGTATAAATAAAATGTGGCATATGCATACAGTGGAATGTTATTCAGACTTGAAAATAAAGGAAATTCTGTTAGTGTTACAACATAGATGGACCTTGAAAACATTAAGTAAAATAAGCCAGAAATATGTAGAGCATCCCTTGGCTGAGAAAAGGGACTTGTCTCTTGCCAAGTAAAGTAGGCCACAGATATTATATGATTCCACCTATATGCAACAGTTAAAGTAGTCAAATTCATAGAGACAGAAGGTAGAATGGAAGTTACCAGGAGCTGGAGGGAAGAGAATGGGAAGTTATAGATGAATGGGTATAGGGTTTCAGTTTGGAATGCTGAAAAAGTTCTGGAGATGGAGCACAGTGCTGGTTACAAAGCAATGTGAATGCACAGTAGTTTTCTCCTTATCTTCAGTTTTGCTTGGTTATCCAAGTTCAACCATGATTCAAAATTGTTAAATAGAAAATTATATAAATAAATAATTAATAAGTTTAAATTGCATGACCTTCTGAGTAGCAAGATAAAATCTTTCTTTGGTACTGTTTCGCCCATCCAGGATACCCTTTATCCAGAGCATCCACCTTGTATATGCTACCAGCTCATTAGTCACTGAGTAGCCATCTCAGTTATTAAATTAGCTGTCATGGTATCACAGCACTTGTATTTAAGTTACTCTTATTTTTTACTTAATAATAGCCCCAAAGTACAAAAGTAGTGATGCTGGAAATTCAGATATTCCAAAAAAGATGTTGTGAAGTGCTTTCATTAAGTGACAAGGTGAAAGCATAATAAATGTTTGGAGAGAGAGGGAGAGACAGGGATAGAAACCACATATTCACATAACTTTAATTACAGCATATTCTTACGATTGTTTTATTTTATTATTATTTGTGTCAATATTTTGCTGTGCCTTATTTGTAAATTAAACTTCATCATAGGTATGTATCTGTAGGAAAACATGTAGTATAGATAGGGCTTGGTATTATCCATGGTTTCAGTCTTCGATTGGTGATATGGGAACATGTCTCTCCTGGACAGGGGAAGGAACTACTGTACTTAATGCTACAAAACTAGAACTGCACACACTTAAAAATACTTAAAATGGAAAATTTTATGTTATGTATATTTTATCAAAACAGAAAAACATTTTCAGAAGAATGCTTTAAAATTAAAACATGTTTTAGGGTTTCCCCTACTTCTGTTTTTCAATAGAGGATTTGGAAGTGAAATCATCTTTTGCCTTTGAAGAAAAAAGTAAATAGCCCAGGTTCCTAGGGGCCTGGGCTTTAGAGGCCATCGAGGGTATGGGAATAGTATTCCAGAAAGCCCAAGCTGGGTTCTGCGGGGCAGTGATGCTAGCCTAGAATGAACCTTGGAAAGCTGGCTTTGACCTGCCCAGGCTCTCAGCTAATTCTCAAGAGTAGCTGGGCTGTTTCTAGTTACTTGCTCCTGTGAGCAGTCAGACAGGTATCCCCAGTCTCCAGAAGCATTGGCAGGACCAGCAAGGGACAGTCAGCAGCAAAGGGAGTTGCTGCTGCCATGGTCTACACAGGAGATACACAGTATTGCCAGCAGGAGCGTGACTCTGAGAATCTGAAGACTGGACATGTGTACTCCTCTGTGTGACCAAGCGTTGCTCAAGAAACCTTTTCTGATGAGTGATGTGTGGAGCATTGTTACTGTCGATTCTTTTGCTCAGTCACCAGCACCACCGAGACATCCAGAAGAGGTCAACTGAGAACAGGCAAGCAGGGAAAAGGACAGTTTTGTAAAGAAGGCAACAGAATGAGATTGGTGGGTCCAAACCAACATCATGGATATGTGTCGGGGAGAGTAGACCTGGCCTTCCTTCTACACCTCCCAGGATGCAGAGAGGAAGGCAAAGGGGAAAGAGGAATGTGTCAAGTCTAGAATCTGAAGGCTGGAGGCCATTACCAGGTAGTGGAGACAGCCTGGTCCAGGTCTCCAGCAGGACCTAGAGGTGGCAGAGACCACCATGCAATTCTTCTAAGCCACTGGGGTGGGGGCTTTCAGCTGCCCCCAGAGACTGACCATTTTTTCTATTTGGATCTTGTGTAGATGGTCCTCTCTTGGCAGCCTTTGATGTAGAATGACTCTGCTCTGAGTGTAACCTGAGATTTTGCTCAATCCTTGAGTGAACTACTCATGTGAACCTCTGCTACCTGCCTCATGATACTGTAAGACACACTGCCCACCAAGTCCTAGGCCAGTGGTACAATGGACCTCACACACGGTGAGACAACAACTGGATTAAACTGGCTAGAGACTCTCAGGGAAAAGGGGTGAAGGATGCCCTAGGATGCTGCTGATAACAATGATAATAGAAAATAACAATAATAGTAATAATAACAAACAACAATGATAATAACAACAAAACTACCTCAGTGTTGTTGGGTGAAATAAATAAAATGGGGAGAGTCTCAGCACAGAAATGTCATTCAATACATGTTTATTCTCTCTTCCTTTGCTCCCTCTGAGAGGGCACAAGCTACATCAACACACTCTCTCCACGTCTTGTAACCTAGACTGTTCCTTCTTCCTTGGACTCTTTCTTCATCCCCTTACCTTTCCCTTCTCCCTCTTTCCTCACCCTGACCTCACAAGACCACAAAGGTAATTGTTTCCCCTTAAATTCCCAGGAATTGTTTCCCCTTAAAGTCCCATCCACTATGGGCATCACCACTGGCTGTTGCCCGGATTCTCATATTTTAGAATCTCCACTCCCGTTTGTAAAGAAGAGAGAGTGGAGTTCATTGTCCCATTCATCTTTATGAGTTTTCTCTGTGTTATTAGAAATATTTTTTCTGTGTGGCACAAGAAAAATCATAAGGGGAAAAAAACCTGACCCTCAGAAACATGTTCTACTTGCTCCATCGGCCCACACACATTCCATTTGGATTGATTGCCTGCTACAGCCTGCGAGCTTTTGAACATCAAATTTCAAAACAGAGACATAAAAGAGTGAACATGAAATGAGCAGCTCTATTCTGCCCTCCATACTGGGGGACATGTGTTCTTGAAATGGAGACAGAGAGGGGCGTCTTGCCTCTCCCACCTACTTTATCTCCTAGGCTTCTGATGCCAGTCCTTCCTGCAGCCTTGACAATGGGGTGGGGACCTAGAAAGCATTTGCTCTGAGCCGAGCACAGTGCAGAACACCAGGGGGTCCCTGGAAGGAGAGGAGTTGAAGGTTAAACAGATGGCGAACTCTCCAATAAGATTCAAGATGGAGATACAGCCAGGTGTAGTGGGACATGCGCTTAATCCCCATACTCAGGAGTCTGAGACAAGAGGATCACAGGTTTGAGGACAGCCGTGGTAACATGGTGAGACTCTCAGCAACCTAGCAAGACCTTGTTTCCAAACAAAAAAATAAAAAAAAAGGCTGGGGGTGTAGCTTGGAGATAGAATGTCCCTGGGTTCAAGGTTCAATCCCTAGTACCACAATATAAATACCACAAATATAAATAAATAAAGAGAAAGAAGGAAAGAAGGAAGGAAGGAAGGAAGGAAGGAATAAGGGAGACAAAAGGAATCCAAGGAAAACATATATTTAAATGCTAAAGGAATAGTGATTAATGACAGTCTCCAGAATCTGATCTTAAAGTGACAGAGACTTAAATAAGAGGTCGGAAGGTTTATAGGCAGAGAAATGTATCTGGAATATACAGAGATCACGTCTGAATGTAATCCTACCCTCTCAAACTTTCTCACTGTTCCATAAAAGTCTTTATCTATTCAAATGCAGTTGCCATTTATTTAGTCATTCCAGCCAGGAACCTAATTTCTCCTTCTACACTACTCCAATCTTGGTGGTCACCAAGTCCAACTGAGTCTCTCTTTCTAGTGTCTCTAAAAGTAGATCTCTGTGTCTGGCTCCCCAGCCTCTGTCTCTGTCCAGGTTTTTGTCCCTGTTACTTGGATAACTGCAAAACCCTTCCAACTACCCTCATTGCCTCTCACCTCACCTCCCTCAGATTCCTTCTTCTCACTGATGTCGCAGTAGTTTTTCTGGAAAGCAAATGTGTTCATGTTACTCTCTTATTTTAAATCCCTTAAAGGTTCCCATTCCCATCTGGTTAATAACCAGACTCTTTCAAATGACATTCAAAGACCTTCCTGATCTGGCCTCAGCCTACCTCTTGAATGTCGCCTCTTGCACTCGCCTACACCACCTTATGCCTCACCTTTTCCCTTCTACTGGAAGTTCCTTAAATAGCCCATGTTCTTTCAGGCCTGCTGCACACACTGTCTCCTCTGCTTGGAACATCTTCTCTCTATGCTTGTACTTAGCTCTCTCCTACATAGTCTTCAAGATGCAGCCCATGCATCACCAGGAAGCTTGCCCAGCCACCTGCTCCTTCCCGTCAATAACAGGTGTCTGTATTCCTGTCGTAGCACTAATTGCACTGCATTGCATTGGTGGCTTATTGGTTTGGTGAACTTCTTACAACAAGGGCCCTGTCCTGTGTACCTTATGCTATCCAAGCCCTGACACAGTACTTGGTGTGGAGCAGGGACTCATTAGGATCAGTGACATAATGAATGTCAGAAAGAAGAAGAAAGTGTGAGCAAAGCCAGGAAGGTGGAAATTAGACATGAAACCTCAGAATGCCAAGACTAGAAGAGACCTTGAACATTTTCAAGTCTGACACTCTCATTCCAACTGATAAAAATGTGGGGTATACAGAGGTCGAGAGGCTTCTTAAGTTTACACAGGTAGGATTAGTTTAACAGATAGATTCCAATTGTACACAGCCTTGGAAATAAGAGAGTACAAAGTGGGTCATGGAAATGAAAATGAGGACCAAAGTCTAGCAGTAGTTGGGCACATCAGGATTAGAAAGGGACACAGGAGATACAACGATGTCCCTGAAAATGTGGGGTGGGTGGAGAACCAGATCCAATCTCAGCTGGGGAGCCATGAGGGCTAAGACTGGATGACTCCATAGACCCGGGTAAGTTCTACTTCCAGCCAAGGAGCAAGAGGCAGCAAGGTAGCGAGGCAACCTAGAGAAGTTATAAGCTTAGTCTGGGTGCTGTTGGTGGCTTGGTCTAGCTGTGTTGGGGAGTTAAGGAAGTAGCCTGATTAATCCTAGAAGACATGGGATGTTGAGTTGAATAGTTTAGCTTTGCTGCTGTAGGTAATAGGCAGTCATAGGCTCTTGAACTGGATAATGACTGGTTTTAACTTGGATCCTTTTTGTATAAGATCAGCCTAGGGTCTTTATTTATTCTTTTTGTTCTTTCTATGTAGAATGATCTTTTCTCTGGATATTCTATGGCTTGCTCACTTGCCTCTTCAAATCCTTGCTCAAACATTTTGTTATCAGTAAAGCATACCCTGACTATTTGAATTTATCACACTATATTCCTCTCTATTTGATCCATGATATATTTCTCTATTGCTCTTATCTTTCTTCTATCAACATCCTTGTTTATATCACAACCCACTAGAATGTAGGCTCCATGAGGACAGGTGTTTTTGTCTACTCTGTTCATTCCTGTATATCCAATTCTAGAATATTTCTTGGCACATCAGTGGTATTCAAGAAACATGGGTGGAATGGACATAGGACCATATACTTGGGAACTGTTGGAATGGAGAGTCCGTTTGTAGTGTTCTCCTGCCTTGGTCTACAATGAGATTACAGCAGAATCATTTGAGATTGCAGCAGGAAGACCCAAAGTACAATCATGATACTACACTTTCTACAAGCCGATACCACCCACTTCTTGATTTTACTATCTCCCATCCTAGGTCTATCCCAATTCCTAGCACCTGCCTCCTTGCATTCTTATGTCCTACAGTAATCTTGACAAGGCAGGAATTGTTACTAGAGGGTTTTTTCTTGTGAACTATACTTAGACCCATAAGTTCTATTAAATTAACAGAGAAGATATCAATGACAGCAAAGAGGAGACTCCCCTTTTTCTTGATTTTATTTTTTTGTGGTAAGAATCCTTTCTTATTTCCTGACATCGAAATTCTGGCCAGGGAATGTATTTATAAGCAATTTAAAAGCAAATACCAGTCTCTTCCTCTTTGTATTCGTAACTTGTCTTACAATTCTTGGTACTCATGTGGGCACTTAATCAATATATATGTATTGATATAAAGAATAGGGCAATGATGTGTCCTGGGAGAAAGAGATCTTTGAAACAGGTATGTTCTCTCAAATGATTCTGTCTGTGCTGCACCTTATCTCTCACTTGGGCCCTGGAAAAGTGAATCACTTTCTCTCCTTTCTTCTTCTTTTTTTTTTTTTTTGTGGTACTGGGGATTGAACTTGGGCATTCTATCTCTGAGCTATACCCCCAGCCCTATTTTTTTGTTCTTTATTTTGAAACCGGGTCTCACCAAGTTGCAGAGTGAGTGCTTCACTAGGTAGCCGAGGCTGGCTGTGAACCCGGATCCTCTGGTCTCAGCCTCCCAAATGCTGGGGTTACAAGCGTGCGTCACCACGCCTGGCTTCTCTCCGTTTCTAGCATACTCTTACCAAGCCTCCAGTGGTGGTGTGCACCTGCCTGCCAACTTCAAAATGAAGATTTGACCAGAGATTGCATGAGTCTCCCTTCCTTCCTTCCTTCCTTCCTTCCTTCCTTCCTTCCTTCCTTCCTTCCTTCCTTTTCCCATATATTTTTCCTTTCTAGTCATTGCTACATTTCTCAAAGGCCATGATCTCATGGTTGATAATTCCCAGGAATGCCTGATTTGAAACACGCTCCCCTGAGATCTCTCAGGGCTTTCTCTAAACGTACCCATCTACCTCTGGGTTGCCTTTACTTCCCCAGCCTCACTTGTTTGTGAGGCCCTTGATTCTTTCCTTAGCTGTTTTAGCCTTGAGTATTCATTGTGGGATACTCCTTACATCCCTCTCATCAATTTAATCTGCATTTATTGAATACCTCCAATGTGCCAAGTCCTGGGGACATAAAGACACTCAGCTCTAGCTTCTGCCCTATGATCCATTGGGAACTGGGATCAGAGGCTCATGCACCAGGGTGCTGTGTGCTCTGCTGCAGGAAAGGAGAAGCAACCCAGGTGTGTAGTTACACTGTGGTGACAGCAATTCGCTCTGCATGAGGGTCTGAAAGATTTCACAAAGGAGATAAAGCATTTAGCAGGGTCTCTAATTATCTAACTTTCCTTTCTGTATTTGACTTCTAAGCACTCTTTGGCCCTGAGAATCTCTACACATATTTTTTCAACCCCTGGATCTTCAACAGGCTCTACACAAGATAATTCGTCTCTGTCTGTCAAATGCAGAGACTTAACACATCTCAGTCCCTCTTGCTTCATTTCTCTCAGTGGTACTTCACTCGTCCCGTGATGCTTTCAGCCTGGCATTCAAGAGCCTATTTATTTTCCCCTGGGTACTTCACGCACTAGCAGGGCGTGCAGCCATCTCCTCCACACTTCATTTTCTTTGATTACCCTCTCTTCGAGGAGGTGAGCTACAAAGTAGACATGGAGTGTATTCCACCATTGACAGATAGACCAAATACATTTCCAAAATGTTTAGTCACTTTCCCAGTCCTCTGATCCACTAAGGAGTTGAGCATTCTGCTCTTGTTTTTCCATGGACTCCTAGCTAGACATGCTGTTACTGGATGGAAGTGAGGAGTGGGCATGATCTCTTCTGCTTGCATCTACCCATAAAGCAATAGTTGTTAGGGGAGCGTGGAATCCTATCTTCCATCTAGTCCAGCGTAATCATTTTTAATGATGGATAGGGTAACAACTGGCCTGAGAGGGCAGTCTTCTGTGGGAGATATTTCTGGAGAAGATCCTCTGCAAGGTGTCTGTGCCTTCAAGAACCTCACCAGAAGGATAGGAGTCAACATGGCAGTCTCTTGCCCCAGTCAGTATGGAAGCAGATGGTCCTAGAAGGAGGGTATTGATATGGCGAGTCTCAGTTGCATACAATCAAAGTGACTTTGGGAATTGAAACAAGATCCATCAGAACAGAGGCCTCTTAGTATTTAAGTAATTAGATGTGTGGGGTTCTAGCTCATGAGGAACTCCTAGGAGTTTGCAGAGAGGTCTGTAAGTCCTAGCTGTTCCCTGCCAAGGGCAGGTGGCGTGGCCAAAGGCAATGTAAGCGCTGTTATCAGAGTATCCAGATGTCCAGGTGGCCAGCAAAGGTCTCAGCCCCTGGCAGAAAGGGTGCAGCTCATATGGGTTTTACTGAGTTTATATTGCCTTCACACCATAGTAAAACTGAAAAATCATGAGTCGAATAATCATAAGTCAGGAATAGTCCTGTTCAATACAATTATAATGTTGGCTACAATGCAAGTCACATGTGTACCTTTAATTAATTTTTTAAAATATTGTTATTCGTTTATTTTAATTAACAAATAAAATTATATATTTATAGTGTACAGCATTATGTATTGAAATATGTATATGTTGTGGAATGGCTAAATCAACTGAACTAATTAACATATGCATTACTTCACGGGCTTATCCTTTTTTTTTTTTTTGATATCTACTTCTTTAAATTTTTTGAAAGCCATAATTTAAAATATAAGAGAAGACAGGAGACATTATTTTATATTTTTATTTTATTGGTACATTGTAATCATACATTGTTGTGAGGTACAAACTGGTAGAGGCATACATGCACACATTTCTCATTTACTTTAATAAAACATTTTGCTTAATGCAATAGAGTCAAAATATCAGTTTCACAGGTAATCAATATCAAAAATTATCAAGATATTTCTTTCTTTTTTTTTTTTTTGCACACTAAGTTTGTAATCTGGTGAGTCTTCCACACTTACAGCACAGCTCTATGGACTGGTCACGTTTGAGTGGTCTAGAGTCACACGTGGTTACTCGCTATTGCGTCGGATGGCCCAGCTCTGTGATGGCTTTGGCCTGTTTGGGTAGCCCTGCAGTCGGCCAAGCCTGAGAGCTTCTCTCCCCACTGCTGCTGAACGGGGCTTCCTGGGAGGGTGAGGCTGTGATTGGGTTTGCAAGTTAGCAAAAAATGAGAGGACCTGGGAGGCCAACTCGAGGAGGAAGAATGACAAGGATAAGAGTAGATGAGGTGGTGGGGAGCTTGGCCCTCTCCTTGGCACACTCCCCACAGAGGCAGGAAGCACATATTGCTTTCGTAGTGTGAGTCTGGTCCCACCACCACCTAGGGTGCCACAACTAATGTGCCCTCCTTGTTTTCAGTATGTTTCGTTCTTTTATTCTCTCCCTGGGAAGATGCATGCAGACCTACTGGGATCCATCTATTTAGTCACTGCTTTCTGGTTTAACTGCCCCTGGTTCACTGTGTGCCTTCTGCTCCCCCGGTATG